>WURT03674246.1:0-17182 GCA_009936505.3 Holothuria glaberrima | reverse complement strand
GGTCATTTAAAGTCATGATGCCACTGATTTGAAAAGTCTGATTTTTTACTGAAAAATCTGATTTTTTAAGAGAATTAATCTGATTTTTTTTATCATAAGGTTGGCATCTCTGTTGCCATGGGAATCATTTTTTGATGGGCCAGACAAATTGTGGTATACTGTGTATAGCACTTTAGTTTTGTCAGCAGAATTACTGTACCTCCTGTATTGTGCCCTCAAACATGATAAAAATATTGAATATTAAATGAAAGCTACATTAAAGAAGTTGGTCTATATTGTACATAAGTGTCCAGAGAGTCATTGGTGTATGATACCTGTGCCCATGAGAGTTACAACTCTGTATAGAGTTGTGAGATTTGCATTGCCTGTAAAATGACTTTTTAACTACTACAGGAATTTTCATGCAATGTTAGATAAAGTATGGACTGTAGTGCACCATGCGTATGAGCATCAGAACACCAGTACTCAACTGCAAAGGTACTTCACAGTACTAAATTGCCTCCTAGGAAAGGCTGTTGGTCAACTTACCAAATAACAATGTTGATGAAATCCGAGATTTAGTTACATTACAATACTTCATGCAAACTTAAAAAACAAATACAGTACAAAATCAGACCCTACGATTGTCGTCTGTTTTTCTGAAGGCTGTTATTCTGAAGGTTTTTATTCCGAAAGGTCGCTATTCTATATACATAGAATCTCCATATGTTTTTCCATGTTAAAAACTGAAGGAGTTGGGAGGAAAGTGGAGTCACTACTTGATTCAAAGCCAAGACTTGTAACTCTGATATAGTCAGGTAACTCACCCAAGCCTACTTTACAATACATATTGTACATGGATCCATTAAAGATGGCAATGGGTAAAACATTTACAACCAGCTTTTTAACAAAAGTTCTTTTTCATATTACCTTTCATTACCACAGATATACCAGAAATTTAGTGGATGAGGGCAATGGAAAATTTAATCTGATGCTTCTTTGTTGGGGTGAAAGCCAAGGAAGGTAAGTTTTAGTTCTTTAAGAAATTCATGTATTGGATCCTGTTTTGTTGGTAAATTCTGTATCCAAGTACACATACAGTATAGTAGCATACGTCAGAGTTGTAACAAGTCACTCAATTTTGCAGTCGCGTCGAGTCATTTACTACTTTGAAGGTGACTTGATTCAAGTCAGTGACTCGAGTCACATATTATTTCTATGAGGAAAATTATGATCCAATTGCTTGAGTCATTTCTCTTTTGAAAATGAGTGACTCGAGTCATGACTCATTACAACGCTGGTATACGTTTCATCAGTACAGTAGAATAACTGTAGCCGAACCTATTAAATGTATGTACACTGGCACAGGTTGAATTTTGTGTTTGTACACTATGAAGTGTGAGCCTATTCAGATTTATATTTGTTGTCTCTAAAATGATATTTTGGGGCTCACCTTTGTTAGAATACAGTATGATGCAACCCAACCCACCTCCCCCTTTTTTTATCATGATTGTCTTTTGAGATGGTCCCAGAGTTGCTGTACAATATGTACACTATGCTTATTTTCTATTGTCATCTGCCAGGAAATACCATTTAAGTGTCTAAATTTCAAGTTATTTCCCTAAACATTGGACTTTTGTGTGTGTGAACGTTACCCTCATGGAGTTTAGCCCCCCCCCCCCTTTCTGTGAAGTCCTGTATTGTCTCCTGGTATGCAACTTAAAGTGACTGTATGTGCCCTTCATCAGTTTTGTATGCTCATTGTAACAATAAATTGTTCATTTCAAGTTCCATTCACAGTCATTCCAATGCACATTGCTTCATGAAAATTTTGGACGGCAGTTTGACAGAGACAATGTACTCCTGGCCAGAAAAAGGTACCAAGAAAAAACCTATGCAACAGTTAGCATCAAATGATTACAATGAAAATGAGGTTGCATACATTTGTGGTAAGTTGGATAATTTCCATGTACCTGTAGGTGCTTTATTTACCCATCCTACTACATCTCCCTTTAATACCTAAATACTAGCGTGCTGGCCAGCCCCTAGCACAAGGAAAGGCACATATGTACAGTATAGCATTGAGAGCCCCTCTGAGGATGCTCTGTCATGAGCATGAACTCTACTGACTGATACTGTAATTCTCTTTAGTTTCTGTTTCCTGGATCTATGACCCAGAGTAAAAGAGTAGGTTACCCTACCTTAAGTAATAAATCCCAGTGGTTTAACATTCCATCTTCACAGGACATGTCTGTTGAGATCAGAGGCGTTGGAATGGTTTTTAAAGTGGTACGGCCAAAATTGGGGTCTGGGGTGACTAATATGGGGGAGGGGTATCCCCTCCCCTTTGAGAAATTTTTGAATTATTATGTGTCCCTAGATACTATTCTGGTGCAATATTTTTCATCTTTTGAAGTAACTCACTACATGGCACCTTCACAGTAACACTATAGACTAATATGGGAGAATGAGACAATAATTTTTTTTTTTTTTTTTTAATCTTCACTTTTCCATAATTTTTTATTATTTCTTTTTTAATATTTGCTGAAAAGTGGCATGGCAAATGCTGTACCTGCCGTAGCAGTTCCGACAACTCTGATTGAGATGTACATGTAAAATGTTGCTGTTTAAAATGGTAGATTGCACAACAATTTTTGATGTCACTCTTCCTAGTGTACTCAGATTGCGGTCTGTGGTTTACCTTTTTTGTTGTGCGTTTCGTGCCAGCATGTGATCGCTCTCTTATTGTTATAGTGACTTCACTGTACAGTACAAGCCCTCTATCTACAACATTGTGTGTAAGAAATCAGTATTTTTCCAAAGTCATATAAGCATATTAATTTCAAATGGAAGAAAAAGGGCTTATGTGACTTGTACAAGAAGGACATTACAAATTAGCATAATATTGGAAATGAGTGAATAAATTTCAACATTTATATCTCAGCAACCAAACAAGCTGTACAAAAATGGAATTTAGATGAAAGAGGTTTGTTTTCAACTTCTGAAATTTACATTCCTGAAATCTTACACTTATGGTACAAATTAAACTATCTTGAGGGTGTTATATGTAGTGTCCTGTTGCTGGTGTAGTGTGCAGGTCAGTATATTAGAAGTGTGATAGACAAAAATTTGATGGTAAGAAGTACCCTAAGAAGCAAAACCCTGAGATAGGAGGGAGGGGGAAGAAAGAAAACATATGGAAGAGGGAAGGTTTTTTTAACCTTCTGGTACTGTATAAGAGGGTAGAGACTGTACTGCACTCCTTCATTGAGTATAGAATTCATTATAGTAATTGTATTCATTTCATTGTATCTCCCCTCCCAATATGAAGACTGTACCATACCCTACAGAGTGTGCCACTGTATTAACCATGCCAGTATCTTTTTTTTTTTTTTTACTTCACTAGATGAAAAGGGCCTTCACAGAGTTGAAAATAAGAGCCATACAGACACTGCATGTAGCTTACACCTCTACTCACCACCGTTCGATTCTTGCCAGTGTTTTGACCAAAGAACAAGTAAATCATACTCCACCAAAGTTACTTTCTGGACTAAGTATGGAAAGCGCACCCCATTTGTAAGTAAAACCAAAAACTTTTGTATCATTGTCCATTTCATGTAGGAATAAGTACTCAATGTACAAAAGTGTAGCTGAAGTCATGACTGGATGGAAAGATTGTACAAACAGAATACATAACAGATTTACATAGATAATAACCAGTGAAACAGAGAACCAGCTGTGGTGATTTCTTTTCATAAAGGTAACACTCATGGCAATCATATTAGACATGTGAATATCTTGTGACGAGCACCATACTTTGTATTAGAAGTTTACCTGCCATTGTTGAAAGTCATCTTAGTCAACAGAGTTCATACCATGTGATAGTTTATTAGTATGGTATCAAAGTGGTCCTGGAAAAATATGTCTAAATTCTTGAGCTGCTTTTAAAGTAAGAAGAAGCTGAGTGTAACAAGGTCATTGAAGCATCAGTGCATCTTTTGCCTTCCAAATGTATAGCATTTGGTTTTCTTAAAACTAAGAAGTTATCACGTCCACTTCCAAGAATGAGCTACTGCACCATTGGTGCTCTAGTTTAATTAAAAAATTCCAAACTGCAAATTTGAACTTGATTTTATGTCCACAAAAACAGCTAAAGGGGCAGAGCAAATTTGAGTAGGTTCAACACATTTCTGTACTCGTGAAAGCTTTCACCCACAAAGCACACTAAATGTGGAATCTTCAAGTTGATCAATCTTTCCATGATGTTACTGTACGATAGGTCCAGTAGAAATAATACAAACTAATATACAGTGTTCAATGATATCAGAGAGCTATGATGTTGTGTATGTTTGCAGATATGCCACCTATAATCATTACATGAGTGCCATCTTGAAATTCAGTTTGCCAGCTGTCACAATTAGTTCATGGCATTATTCAATCATGAATAAGTTGTAGATTACATCAAATTTTGGACTTAAATGATGGTCATTTTATGGCATTATGGCTAGAAATTTAACCCTGATCATGCTGTAGGCGACATATGTCGCCGTGAGGGCGCTTCAAAAATAAAACATTCAATACATTGTATCTAAAACAAAAGAATGCCTTCCATTCGTGTTTTTGGCCTCAGCTCTTAGAAATGGTGGTGCTTGACTAGACCAGGCCATTTCTGGTAAGGAGACGTTTTGTAAGGTGCACCTGCAGAGCTTAAACGCTTCAAAAATGAAGCCCGCCCTCTAAAGAATTCAGCATGATAAGGGTTAAAGCTATTTTCAGAGAGATTTTACCATAAAATTGTGGCTATCTTGAAATTCAACTTGGGTGCCATTTATGCTCGGTGGTGATCATACCAACGGGTTAATTTGGTATTGAGAACACGGGATTAGCCATCACAATCACACTAGTCTTATGGGATCTAGATAAAGGAACTTATCATCATTTTCTGTGAAAAATGGTGGCCGTTGTAAAATTCAAAATGGCCACCATAATGGAACCCTGCAATTTGGACTTGGCATACCCAAATTATTAAGTGCTATCCAAGATGAAATGCTGACCTCTCCCTTGTAATTTCATTAAGTAGGGTGTATGGTTAACATGACAGTACTTGTCAGGGCATATATTCAGTTTCCTTTTAAAGTTTGTGACTTGTGGATTTTGTGTTGCTGATCTTGAGTGCAAGGCTGCTGTGTCAACATTGGGTCCAGAGTAATCACTCAGTAGTTCAAATTGATTGGCCTTGGTTGTGGTGTTAAATACTGGGCCATGCGCAGGATCAAGTCTTAAATACAAATACATAGTATTTTCAAATTCAAACTGCTGAGTTTACTGCTAGACTGGGCTTTCCCTTAGATAGCAGTGAATGGTATTGTAGTATGCAAAGATTACATTTAATACATAATTGGAAAAAATATGTTCGAAGCAGGGGCGGCTGTAAGAAATTTCGTTTGGGGGGGGGGGCAAAAATCAAGTCCGTATGCAGGAAGGTTTGGATGACTCCCTCCCCACCCGGTAATATCAAGGATCTGCTCCTCAGGTGTGGCAGAACAGAAAAAAATATTGGGGGTGCTGAACGCCAGGAAGACTATCTAAGCAGAGCGCCACCATCCGTTGGTCTGGAGCATACAAGAAAATTTTTAGCTTTACAAACCCTCCAGATGGCCGGAAACTGCACTTCCTGAGTGTTTTAAGCTGCATGTACCCAGCCTTAAAATATGGATCTTATGTCTGCACTTGGCAAATATTGGGGGGCTAAACAACCTTTAGCCCCCTCACTTTTTTCATTGGGGGCTGGTCCCCTCCCCCTGTTCCACCGCCACTACCGCTCTGAATAGTACAGCAGACGTATGGTTATTATTATGTATTACAGAAATGCCCCATATAGTCTCCAAAAGCTCTTCAAAAGCCATCTCAGGCAGTTAGTGGGTGAAGCAAAAGGCAGAGGAAACAGGCGAAGTGGCTTGATCCAGTATTTGTATAAAAGAACTCCACTTAAATATTTAGTTTCTTTCATCATTGTGTCACAATGTGTTTCAGCTTTGCCAAGAAGCCCAAAAGTATTGGTTTTCTGGATTGTTTTATTTAAACAACGTAAACTTACTGTAGGTCGAATCTTGAAATGATGAAGAAATGCATACTTGAAAATTATGGAGAATTTTGCCATAGTACTATACACAACTTCATAAATAGTATGTCATATTTGTGAGAGAGGAATGATTTTGTCTAAATTTAGAAATACTTTTTATTTAAACCATCTCGAATTACATTTTTTTTTTTTTTATATTTTTTTGGAAGATATTGAAGATCATGCTTTGCAAACTTTTGGGGGGCAAGTGCCCCCCCGTCCCCTATCACAATCCACCCTTGGTTCGAAGTGTTACAATTTTCTTTCCATTTAAAGAACCAATGAATTATAATTATTTTCATTTCAACAGACAGTTGGTGGTTGCCAGTCAGCCTGCATCACATCTGAAGATAACAAGCAGAATTAAATGACTAATGCTACAAACCATTTAGTGCCCAACAATGTACATTTAGTAGACTTTGTGACTTTTAATAGCAAGCTTAAGCTAAATACTTGCAAAAACAGGAACATTTAGTGCTCCGATGTAGTCCAATAAATGAAAAGAAAGGGAAGAGAAATTACAAAAACATCAACTAATACCATGTCAGTTGAACATGCACTTACTTGATATTTCGCAATAAAACAAATATTTATGGCTGCAGTAGTCAAGCAGATGGCAAAACGTTTCCATTTGAAGGGTTATTCTGCATATGTAGTTGTGCCATTATTATATGTTCAAAGTGTGACATTTAATAGTATATAAGGAGGAGAAATGAAACTTTAATGTTGCATTTTCTTTTTTCATTTTTGAAGGCAGTATTCAAACCAAAGTCTTCCTTGTGATCTGAGTATGTTAATGAGTTGAAAACTGTAAAAACTGAAGTTGATGAGCCATTGTGGCATTCGGGTTTGTTAATGTTAAATACATTTTGCATATGTGTATGGGAGGACATTTTTTGGGGGGGTGGGGGCATACTGTATAGGTGTTAGCCCTGAAATCTTACCTAATTAGTAAAATATTTTTACATGACTTTTGCCCTGTAAATTGCCATTTTGCCCCGAAATCAACCTTTTTTTGCTTAGATGGGGACCATGGGGGATTTGTTGTTTCCAAACCTCCCATATAGAGGTTCTTCACGTGACGTCATAATGGTCCCGGTTTTATTGTTCCGCCATTTTGGATGTCAAATTTCGTGCACGCGCAAGAACTACACTGTGTAAACATAGTAACAGTCACAGTATAGAATATTTTGTACCTTCTTTTCAAAGACATTTCCTTCATTAAACTGCAAGGAGACGATTGCACGTTCGTATAAATGTAAGCCTCATTGTAGTGTTAGGCTTAAATGCATATTAAAATCACCGTATGAAAATATAATCTCGTTATATCTTTAGTCGCTCACTGGATATGAAGTGAACACTGCGCAAACTAGTATATACGCTCCCGAGTTCAATATTTCTTCCAAAGAATTCCAGTAACCAATCTTGCTCTACGTTGTATATCTGTTGGAAATCAGTAATAAAACTGTAGGGCCTGCGATTTTTCTTGACTATTGTGTAACAAACGTTAATCATCATTAGGAAAACATTCTTTAAAGACCTTGCATCAATATATTTGTGTACAGAGTACGTGCTGCGCATGATGAGTTTGACGTCCAGTATGGCGGACTCCACT
The DNA here is from genome assembly GCA_009936505.3 of Holothuria glaberrima. Classification (NCBI taxonomy): domain Eukaryota; kingdom Metazoa; phylum Echinodermata; class Holothuroidea; order Aspidochirotida; family Holothuriidae; genus Holothuria; species Holothuria glaberrima. The sequence continues at coordinate 9,467 of WURT03674246.1, read as the reverse complement.
GTTGTCATATGTATTTGTGACGTCAGTGAAGAACCTCTATACTGTATCCCTGTGAGTTTACAGTATGTCATCTGTATTCTTTTGTGTATATTGGAGAGTGTGTTGCACCAGGGGCATTGTCCTATGAAGAGATGACAAGACCTGAAATTAATCAAATATCGGTAATGTAGCCCAAACTTGCTTAAAGCTTCAATGAAAGCAAAAGTCTTTTTACTTTTTTTTTTTTATTTTGTAAATTTAAAGAGTAGCTGTCCATGTACACCATTGATTATGCCACTCGATCATATATACTGTAATAGTGTGAATACAAGAGAAAAATTTTTTATGGAGTTTGGGGAGTTTGGGAGATTCTCTGTTGATGCTATAGACAGTAGATCCCTTTTGAGTGAGGGGATATATATCTATGTATAAAATTTTAAAAAAAATCTTGTAAAATATATAATAATTCCAAGTCACTGGCTACAGGGTTATTTTAATTGTATTGTGGTTTCATTAGTGAATGTTTCCTTAAAGTGTTTGCTGTTAACAATATGATAGTGTCTTTAATTTGTATTAGAATTATCAGAATATATGGAGTACCTTTTTACTCTGGTATAGCAATACCTGTTTTGTGTAACTAGAATCTGCCTTTGTTTACGTGCACTTTTGAGAGGAAATTCTCTCATTTTTGATCTGTACTCTTCAGTGGAGAAAATGGAATATCAATTTACACTGTATGTGACATGTATGTGGCAGCTGCTTTGTGTTTTGTTGGCATTTTGAATAAGTAGAGGAAATATTGCGTAAAATTTATGACAGCTGCAAGAAGCTGTGTTGCAAGGAAGTCACTCTTGCAAACTGTTTTGGCATAGACTTAACAAAGCATGTTCTGGTGACCAAATTTGATGTTTTCAAAAAAAAAAAAGCATGAGAATTTTCTCTTATAAGCAGTGAAACCCCATCTCAATAGCATCTTGCATTTGGAAGGTACAAATTTTTGAAGAAACGTTACATTTTCAGCTTCCGCTGTGTACAGTATGATGGGAAATCTGTGATGTCATCTGGGCAAATCGATTGGATGTAGCTTTTGTATTTCTTTATAATGTTTACATCACTATATTGAATATTTCATAACTTTATCAGCTGTACCATAAGTATGGAATAGTTTTACACGCTATCTACACTGAAAAACATCTAAACATTCCAACATCATCATATTTCAAGGACAAACCAGGTATCTATTTGTAAAGAATTACAAAGGTAATCTGAAGCACTTTGCCCACTTGGCATCACATTCTGTGACCTTGAGGAAACCTGGAGGTATTTCTTATTAAAAGTAACCAATCTTTAGGAAGCGATATCTTGAGTTAAAAATGGAGTTCTGGTACGGGGTTTGTAGTGAAAATTTTCATCTTTCAAATAAACCCCTAAAAAATGCCATCAGGCAATGCCCTTAACAGCTGTGATAATGCAGTCATTAACTGTAATAATTGTATTCATTATTGTTGAAAAGCAAAATCAACAGGCATGAAATAATACCAAAATTATAGATAAAAGTTTAAACCAGGTATGCCTACATTTATAGAAAATACTGATGAACATATTGGGTAGGAATGTGCCAAGGTGATGATATGAACAGTCTTACTTTTTCTATTAACTGTTATCATATGGAGTCAAATTAGATGAAACTGTAAGAGTCATAAGTCTTTTAAGTATCATTGCCTAATCCCATTTACATATAGTTCATCACCAGTACAGGATTAAATTCAAACAAGGTTGGGTATGCTTGGTGGGTTCAGTTATTTGCTCAATATGCAAGAACTCAAAGGTGATTTGAATTTGTAGCAGATACCATTCAAAAATTCCTGAACTCTGAACTCGGATAGATTGCCCCAGATTTGTTGATCACTGGTATTGTATGCTAAGAACCTAAAGATAAAGAAAAAAGTCAAAGGTAAATGTAACTATCATAAAAACAACATCACTCAGATATTCATTCAAAGGTCTGTGGGTGTTTGTTTGATGTGTTTTGTTTGATTGCTGTCAGTATAATGGCCAATCAGAGTAAGGACTGTCAGGTTAATCCTTCTGTGTTTTGGATAATTCTTGTACAAATCTGGGCAAACGTTTTGTTACCCTTACTACTGCCTGAAATTAGTTGTGCAACTCTTCACAATCTTATTTCTTCCCCTGGGGGTTTTCATTTGGAAGGGAAAATCAGTAAAAGAAAAAAGAGCTGGGAAACGGTTTGAAATTGTGTTGATATGGTCTGGGAAGCCCATGAATGTTTGGGATCGATTCAGCAAAACTTGTCATTGTTCTGTATTTAGAATAAGTTTGCTACATGAGTCCACCCATTGTGTGTAAATGTTCATAAACACAAAAAAAAGTTCTGTTCAACCATTTTCACCGGGAGACAATTCTGCAGGTTCTAGCTAGGCTAAGTTTATTGCATGCTAATTTAGTTTCAAAAAGTGTAGAAGGAGGTTTTCCAACTGCATCAAACCAGGAGCCATATCAAGGCATCCTTGAGAAGTCCCTTGAACCGTGTTGGCCTTCTGGAATAGCACATTTTGGTGGATATGTGTAGTTTTATCATTATTTCCCATATAAATGTAAGTTTTGCATGTCTGTCAGGGATTTTGTTGAATCATGTACTGGTTGCAAATTCACCTTGAGTACTCGTCTGGCAATGGGAGTTGTGGTTGCTCTCAACTGGTGCCACTTGGTGCAGTTAGAACCCTGGAGCCATTATACAGCTGTTAGGGCAAGGTAAAGTAACCTCAAGAAGGCCCCGACCAGAGGTAATTCACAAAATCTGAATTTGCATGTGCATATATATATATATATATATATATATATATATATTAATTATACAAATAGAAAAAAACTGGGCTGAGTAAATATCCAACAAGACAAAAATTGCTTCAAGGTTTGGTCTTTTAAAATTAGTATACTTGACGAAAGGCAGTTAAACTGTGCAAAATGTTGTGTATTTTCAGTGTATGTTGATTAAAAATTGTTGAATATATATTCAGCTGATGTTTTTCTATTTGTATAATTATGCATCGCTTTGGAATCATGAAGAGAACTTTTGAGTCGTATGGTGAAATTTATCTGTTATTCATTTGCATATACATATATATATATATTTAACGCTAATTCCTACTATATGGGGATATTGACATATTTCGTTAAGGTGAAAAAAAAAACAATAAAATACATAAGCAAATATTTCCCCTTTTGGAAACCAGATATACATCAACATTTTTTCAATGGCCCACCCATCTGTAGGTGTTAACAGATACATGTATGTAACTTGGTCAACATTGAAGTAATTGCATATGGATTGTGTAGTGAGAAGGACATTACCATCCGTTAACATATTCCTTACTAAAAAGCGTGCACTTTTGCTAAGTTGACCTGAATTTTTCCCCTTTTAGGTGGGTTTTTTTAAATGATATTCCCCTTAATCCCAAAGTAGCAATACATATGAGTCAAATCAACGTGCATTTAATAGTCACACAGAGACCTTAGGCCATTTTCCTCTAACATAGGCATATTATAATCCTCTCTCAATATAAGGCAAACAAAAAGTTGAGGAACTCTTTGTATAAGATTGTATGGGATTATTGATTTAATCTACAAAATAAACACTATTGCTACAGAAAATAAAGAACATTACATTGATACCCTTTGATAGCATTTGATTGTTGTGTAATCTCGTGTGTTTAACCAGACATCAAAGTTTATTATTTTAAATAGTACCAAGCCACTTTTAGGGATACATCTCTGTAAGTTTAAAATGATAACAGTGCTTGTCCAAGTGTACAATATGTCTGTTATCAATCTCTGTCTTCAGTAGTACAAGGGTCTCAGATAATTTGGTGTATTGTCTTACTTTCGTTACATTTCAAGTGGAGTATATTATTGTGTTGGCATAGGTATTCAAGTATTCAGTACAAAATAGTGTATATCAATACAGCTCCCACAAATTTGTACATCTAATAGAAAGATGAGTTTTATTTTTTGTATTTAATGCTGAAGATGTATTTCTCAAAAGCCAGTTCAAAAGTGTTTTGACTTCGTTACATTCTGACATCTGCCATAAGTCAGCTTCATTGTATAAAATTACTTTGAATAGATACAATAATTATACTCAGATTCTACCTGATCTTTCATAGTGCAACATTTAAGAGCAACTTTGAGTGGACATTTTAAAAGCTGAAACAAAGTCAAAGTGTAGCCTTATTCCTGCATTCCATCATATGCTTGTTGGGGATGACACTGTTTCCATAGCTCATATGAAATGTTTGAAAGAAAAATGAGCAACCTTTATGTCGCATATTTCTACAATTGTCTGTAAGACTTGAGATTGGAAGTTAGCATGGTACAGACAGGACATGTGATTTCCATGCACAAGACGTAGTTCCTTATCTACAGAGACGCCTGTGTGGAATCATACATTTGCAATGTTGAGTGGAGTGGTTCATGTGTGAACAGAAGAGGGTAGGCAAAAACAGCACATGTATCTGGGGTAGAGATTATTGGAAGTACTGATCCACAGTCTTTGCCCAGAAAAGATAAAGAGCTAAGTATGGTTTGGCCAAGCTTGAGTGATTTTTTTCTCATTTGTGAATCTACATGTGATTCTCTCCCATGCTACAAGTTCCTATATATTTCCTATTAACTTCATGACAAGGGAAACTAATCAGCTAATGTTTAGTCAGTATTTATTTTTAATAGAAGGATCAGTTTAATAAAGCAGAGGGTTCAACTCAGATTAGTCTTGCAGAGGTTAAGAGAAGCAAGTGATTCGGCAATGTGTTAGTAAGACTGCAAATTGGTAAACAAATATTAACGTGAGAAAAGCGCAAATTCCCTTACACATTGTAAGGTATAGACAAGGATTCCCAACCTTGAATAAATTAACCCCCTAATTTCGCACAATCAGAGGGATAAATTCGCTGTTTTGGATTTGTGTACAAATACATACACATATCTAAACATACTCAATAAACAAAGGAATTAAATGAAAATTATCAGGTTGAGCAACATGGGAAAGGTTAAGAATTGACAGCTGTAAAGAGTGGTGTATGGACAAATTCTGCCTTAGTTTAGACATATCACTGGTAATGATGTAATACTGTATATGGACAACAGCCACTTTTCAATATGAAGTACGCTCGATCTTAAGTTTACTCTGTATAGATAGGCATATTGCATGATTAGTCGAACTCAAGGTCGAGGGTAGTCTTTCATGAAACAGGGTCGTGTGTGGTGTTGTTTACATGTGATCAACGAAATGGAAGAGAAGTCTTGTTGAATACGGGCATAAGTAGATGACATGGAAAGTTGACAGAGGCTCTTCTTAGTATTTTGTATAAACGGCCTTCATTGGCGCTGCTTTTCTTCTTCCCTAGCTGCCTAGCTTGTAGTTTCTGTAACACTTTCTAGTCTTCAATGCTAATGGTGTCTACACAAGGTTTTCACGTGACCGCGGTTTTGTTTCTTAATTGAATTGTGTGACTGTCTGTTATTTTAATTGAATTTATAGCGAAGTGCGAACCGATATAATTTAATATTTGACAAATCAAATTGAGTGTTTCATTTTATTATGCTTATACCACAACATGCGATGCTCACTGCATGTAGTCATATTGGCAAATAAAAAACGAGTTACTGCTATATATAATACATTACTTTTTTAAGTATTTCCGTTGTTTTATTTTCCTCTCCGTTTTGACTCTTGAAGCCAGCGTTTCCGGCCGTGTCTTTATTTAAACTGTTACAACTTTCGGATTCTGCTCCGAGATTTCACAAGTGAACGCGTCACATAATTCCAGAGTTGATAACTGTACGTAAAGCACGAGGTGCGGTTCAACTCTGGAATTCCAGGTAGAAACCAGGAATGGCGCCGGAATTTTCCATCGGGGAGGGGGACAAAAGCGGCGGGCCATGGGAAAGGTAGCGAAAGTAATATTTTCGGCGCGCTTGGTGTGGCAAAATTTGGGGATTCTTGCGAAAAAATTGTAAATTTAGATATTTTATTGAAGAAAGTTTGGAATGTTTAATGCGAGAATATTGAAAAAAAAGAAACGGTTCTAGTAAAGAGTTGAAAAAGTGGGGTTTTCATTAAAGAATCTACCCTTCATGAAAGCAAAATCAAGTAAACCGTCAGGGCAACTGGTCGACGTACGTCGGCCCGGGAGATTACAACTTTATTGTACTCTATAAAAGCTCGTCAACAAGTTCATGCATTTGTCCATCAACATCGTCATACAAATGTATGACATTATTTCACAGGTTCCCACTTCGAGTATTCAGCACCGTGCACTACATACGCAACGTTCATGCGCGATGCAGTTAGTGTTAAACTTGTTGGATGTCAAATCCCCCAAATCGTCGATTTTTGCCGAATCGGCGGGTGATGCTCAAGTCTCCGAATTGCTGGACGACTTTAATTATGACCAAATGATAACAGTAGACCGTGATGGTTTCAGATGTTTTTAACATCTATTGGAAAGGTGAAACACGCAGCTAAAGATTTGAACACGATTATGCATGTTGGACGTTATTCAACTTTGTGGGAAAGCGGTTTCAACGCTTATACATAATATGTTTACGAACATCGTCATACATCCCTGGTAGAAACAACTTTATCAAGTTCAATAACTATTTACCTTAGGCAAGGGTTCGTAATTATTTTCGATGGCGGGCCATGTTTTCGATTGGAAAAATCTCGTTGGCCACATAGCCTACAGGGCGTACCCAAGTTCTGTCGTATTGAAATGACTATATGACGTAGTGGTAGCGCGGATCGCTCCCACGACGTCATGGATATGGTGTTTTAGGGTCTTGGGGCTCCTTTTCGGGTCCAGGGCAATGACCTGTGGAATATAGAGGGTCTCTGTAAGTGTAGGGTATTTTGCAAATGTGGACATCAGACTGAAACATTTAACCATTTGTAGATGGCATTTGATACCTACTAATCAGGTAATCACAAGTATCACAATATGACCATTTTTCCTATTGCCTGAAAGCACACTTGGCAGAACTGGTGATAAGCTATAAGCTCACCCCAGATTCAGTGGGGGCCATCTGTCTCTGAAGAGTGTGAGTGCGGGTGTGGTAATTTTGACCTGACGTTATGCGAGCGGAACGTTACCATCGGTTTCGGCGCGTGGGGTACCGTGACTGTTTTTTTTTTTTTTTTGTTTTGCAAAAATGCCTCCTTTAGATTGCCGAGAGTGGTATTTACCAGGCCTCCTTGCAAGTTGTAGCTAAATATTGTCCTTTGAAATTTCATGGTTTAGTTGCACTTCAAATAGAAAAGGCGGATGGCAAATGTTACCGAAAGGCATAGGTCCCCTAAAATTTCGCAAGTCCAGGATCACTTGGCCTTCCTGGTTCCCCCACCTCACCTCCCTGACCTAGCGTACCTATTTCGAACTTACGGCCAGTTCGTTACGCAGTCAAAGTATTAATGGGTACTGTGTACTATGCATGACGGAAGGGTTTGCATGCAAGGACGTGCCTTGGGCCTCGTGGTGGGAGCTGAAATCCCGGATGGTATTCGAAACCAAGAATTTCCAACTGCTTTAGTTTACACCGGCCAGTCATGCCTTCGGTACAAGATGTACTCAAGTATCTCACCTCTGCCGCACCCATGCATGTTTCCTCTTCACAAGTGCACGGTCAGTCTGCATGGTCAAGTGGTTAGAGCATCCGACTTGCAGCCGCAAGGTCGGGGATTCGAATCCTGGCCCGGGTCACATCAAAGACTTTAAAAATGGAACCTATTGCCATTATGCTTGGTGCTCAGCATAAGCAACGGAGAAGGGAAAACAAGTCAGTGAGCCACAACTGGAAAAAAGGCCCAACTTAAACCAATAGGTTAAAAACTGAGCCGTAAAACCTCATCTAACTTCACAAGTGCACGATAGGTGTCATCCCAGGGGTGGAAGCTGTATTTGCAGAAAGGTGGAAGCTCCTTCGTAAAGAAGAAACCCCCGCATGAGAGCACGAAAGGTATATCTGAAGGTGGACGGTTTGGCGCCTGGCCTCCCCGACAAAGTTTTGAGCGAGAGGCCCCTAGGTACGACTTCCATGGTTCTGAGGTAGGGGCAGGATTTGATCTAGATACTCAGAGTAACAAGGGTACTTAGTGAATGCCATAGGATGCCGTGATATATATTCCATATGATCGTCTTGTGCATGACAGTCTTCTCGACGAATGTGTTCGATCCTCTTTTTACCACAGACTTTAGTGCATGGCTGCCTCTGATTTGCGCTTAACCTTGAGTCTGTACCCCCCCCCCCCGATTTTACGTCCGCCCTCGGAGTGAACAATTTCATGGAACAATAACGGTTAGAGATCTTATAAAAAAGGGAGTAAAATCAAATGCTCTGAACACACTCCGCAGAGTCTAGATAGACGCGTAATTGTAGCGCGAGCGTGACTGTTTTGTTTTTTGGTTTCCGGAAAGGGAATTCTTCGGAGCAAAAACGTGTTAGCAACTACTGTCAATTAGGATCAGTCGTTCCTGCTCCATATTGTTTTCCTGTAATAAAAGCCAATGATGTCTCGGCTACCAACAGCGGCGTATCTGGGTTCACTTGTCGGGGAAGGGGGCAAAAGAGCATATTTTCAGGTGAAACTTTACCACCCGGTTTGCAAAGACTCGACATATTAGTCTGAGGGTTACTCACGTTATTCAGTATGTTGTGTGATTGCCGGCCTGGGGAGTGGGTTCCCTTCCCTTTGAAAATTTTTGAAATATTAGGTGTCCTTACATGCAATCTGTCATTTCTCTTTCAATTGAAAGTAATGTTGAACTGGCTAGCCGTTCCTCCCCCATTGCTGACGTGAGGTAGTTTTTAATGATCTTGAGTTTGCTAGATGACCGTTCCGAACAAGCTGATGACACGGATATGGTTACAAAGATCCGATAAAATAGCTTAGTACCTTTCGTTTGGGAAAGTAGGCGACTACTGATTCTCTGGAGCACGGTATCAGTGCTGTACATACGGTATTATCGGTATATGTTGTTATTCAAGGACGTAGGAAGCGGGGGGCGACAGCCCCCAGCGAAATTTGTGGGGGCTGAAGTATGCTTTAGCAACCCACTTCCCAAGCACGAAAACCCGTTATTCGTCTCTTCTGTAAGAAAAGTAAAAAATTTCAGTAATTTACCCTAAAATTTGTCCAAAATAATGCACCAGATTGCATCTAAGGACCCTCAAATATCAAAAAATTTTCAAAGGACTAAGAAATTTCAAAATGTGCAGTACTATGCCTTAAAATTTGTCCCAAAATAATGCACCAAATTTCATCTAAGGGCCCACAAATATCAAAAAATTTTCAAGGGGCTAAAAAATAAAAAAAAATATTTCCGTAATTTACCTTAAAATTTGTCTAAAATGATGCACCAGATTGCATCTAAGGACCCTCAAATATCAAAAAATTTTCCAAAGGGCTAAAGAAT
>WURT03674235.1:0-14469 GCA_009936505.3 Holothuria glaberrima | reverse complement strand
AAATAATGTCCAAGTAAACGACTTCACGAACACATACGGTTCTTCAGGGAAAAAGGGGGGATGTAAGACAAGCGTAACTGCTGAAACAGGTACCAATTTAATTAGAACAACACCAACTTCATTAATAATGTGATACCTGAGGATAACCTTAAATAATTACATCGTCTTGTTGGAAGCAAGCATTCCAACTGTGCGTAGCAACAACCTCCGGTAACTATCCAAGCTTGACTTTTCGATGTAGACAGATACGGCGAAGTCTATATGAGTGTCCTATTTTATTTCATTAAAGGAATAGGAAGGCAAATCATTTGTATTTTGAAGCTGGAAAGATTTGGGCCAATGGGATACCACATTACTCTCAATTTACAATCCCCCCTCGATCGTGTTCAGCATTACAACATGCAAAGTAACAGGCCTTTCGATTGAGTGCATTCAAGCCAAACAGCAAATTGAAACGTGTGAAAGTTGCATGCATTTTAAATAGAAATTCTAAGTGCCTCAAAGTCCCTCGAGATCATAGTTATCGCAAAAAGCTAACAGCGGTCAACGAAGAACCACTTACGCTGCTTTAGGCATCACTCAGGTAAAGTTTAACGTCAACTCTTGCGCGACATTAATTTTCCGGTGATAGAGTATTCGGATGGAGATTCCATTGCTACAGCACGTGCCAAATGTGAAAAAATTATTTACAAACCTGAACAGCTTGGAAAAGTCCAAGAAGGCGGGACTTTTCCTTTCTAAACTTTAATTAGAATATATAATATCACAGATTTGATCATAATAGTTGTGGAAAAAATTAAACATTTTAGGTAATCGTGAAATTTTCATGTAGGTTTAATTTGATTAAGGTTTCGTATCGTCCATCATGCACTACTTCCCTCTAATAACTTTTCTGCTTTTTTGTAACAACATGGATAGAACCATGCAAATTCATTCAAGCATCTGACAGGTACAAACCTGAAGCAGAGACACGTTAAGATCAGTGCCCTAAAAATAAATGCTACACTAGCCTTGGGCTTTTCAATAACCCGGTTTTCCACCTTTTCATGGAATTGTTGCACAAATAACACCTTCTCTTTTTCACACCCTTTTCGCCTTACTAATCTCATGGCCACTCTTTGTCTAATCTATTTTCCAAAACAAGTTTCTGTGATGTTTTGGAAAGATATCTTATGTAAGGGACTCAGTCATTTTATGAGCCCATCTTTAGGTAAGTTCCAAGTTCGTAGACAGACAATATAGGGTATTTAAGGGGACAAAAAAATTCCATGACCCCAATATGTAGTACAATAAGGCAATAGTAACTGTCTTTTCTTTTTCAAAATTAAAACTTTACTTGAGAGTTATACATCCTTTCCACTCCCCCCTCCCTCCCCACTTGCTTCTGGCCTTGTGGTATCTGTTTTGTCCCTTCAGGTCCCTCTAAAAGCATGCAAATCCATTGATACCATGCTCCCTCAAGTACGCCACAAATAAATGGTAGGTATCACATGATTCTGTTTCTCCGTATTTCGATGCATGAGTTCTTTGAGATTATTGAGGTCATCACTGATCAGTTCTCATACAAAGTGCAGTGAAATTTACTAGAAGCCAAGTAAACGTTGATTCTTAATTCTTACTTATAGGAAATGTTTCGCGAGGATAAACAGAAACGTGTAAGAATCATGGTTTCTTTTCTTTTCGAAGAAAGACATTTTTCGAAATTGCCAGCACTTCGTCAAGACTTGTCACGGTATCATGAGATGCCACGGATTCGATTTAATGGATGTGTTGTGAGTGACATAATGTAATCTGTCATGTTCGGATCAAACAGACAGCGATAGGATGGGATGTGTTCATTTATGCAAATGATGTGACATAATGTGAAGTGGTGCGCAATGGCAAGGTATGGTTACATTTCATCCTCTACACTAACTGATGGGTTAGGGATACGGAACGGCAATTTAAAGACCCAGAATGAAAGACTACGACCATTCACTCATCTAAGTTGTTCTTTGTAGAAAACGTACTGGAATAATTTGCTAAATTAATCCCAATTTTTTTTTATAAAAAGTTAGGAAGAATATTTTATAACAGACTGGATCATTCCAATCCATACCATAATAGGACAAACCATACCATACAAGGACGTACCATACTATGATATGCTACACCATAACATGCCATGCTAAGTAGTACCAAACTATACTGTCAATTACATGCCATACAACAGAGTTGGGGACTCGAGTCAGGGATGTGGACTCGAGTCCGACTTGAGTCCCGTTTTGGGGGACTTGCGACTTACTTGAGACTTGGGTTCAAAAGACTTGGGACTTGACTTGAGTCTTGCCCAAAAAGACTTGATATTTTATGAGCGACTTGCTGGCTCAATAAATTAGCATCTGTGCATCTAATATTTTACAGACTGAAGGAATCTGGACAGTCATGAATAAGTGTGCGTGCGTGTAGAACTGTAGATTATGCAGCATTATCAAGTGGTCAGAGAATTTTACGTACAACCAGACAAGTCAGGGGGTTCAACTAGTGGCCTGGTATAAAAGATGGCAAAAACGGAACCTTCTGCCATTGTGCTCAGGCTCCGCATAGGTCGGCATTTGCATCTGGAGTGCCAAGCAGACTAATGGATTATAGTGCTTTAGTGTAGCATTCTTTTTTACAGGTTCAAGAAGACATCAGAAGCTCACCGAGGAAGCCAACTCTTCCTGGATCCGAAGATAAAATGAGACCTGGGCCTAACATATTATTCATTGTACTAATAAAAATGTAGACTTGAGACTTGACGTGAGACTTGCTCACAGAGACTTGCCTTGAGACTAGCCTGTAAGTTTACAAAAGACATGGGACTTGACTTGAGCCTTGACATTTCTGACTTACTACTTGACTTGGGACTTGAAGATGCAGACTTGTTGACATTTCTGCCATGCAAACCAAACCAACCCATACTATTTCTATACACGTGCGGATATGTCTTGCAGAAAATCTGGAACCTGGTATCAGAAATATAATTCTGACACCAGAAACATACTTTCTGGAATACTAAACACATGTAGATAATGCCCATTACACGAATTCTACTTTCCAGAGTTTTAAATTGACACAGTTTCATCACCAAGTGCTTCAGAAAAGTCCTGCTAACTACTTCCCACTGTAGCAGGAAATCCTAAAATTACTCCAAAAATAGTTACATCCCTAAAATGACACTAGAATTCATACAAAGCTAGCAGAGAGTGTACTCAAGAGAATGTGTTCGAACGATTAGTCTTTAGCGGCTTCAGAAAAGCATGCAAATTTATATATCGTTGTAAGTGGTACGCACAAGGGTGTTTCAGATCAGGAGTTCAACCAACTTTAGCAGTATTACTGATTTTGATGTGAAAGGGTACCTTGACAAGTGCGAAGAAAGCCAACTATAAGATCCATCAAAGTTGACTTCATGAGATGATCTGTTTACGAGGTTTTCACCATAGGATTTCTTGTGCCCCAACTGACCTTTGACCTCCACAAAACAGTGGTGTTCTTTTAACTCGATATAGGGGCGTAAACTAAGTACACGTTCTATCAAAGTTACTCTCTAAAGATACCATGTTTATAAGCAGGTACAAGTTTTCGCACCTTGACGAATAATGACCTCAGATAACCTTGACATCTACCAAACACGCTCGTGTTCATCCACGGACCATATAACATTTACGTGCTAATTATGAACAGTTTCTATGATTCTTTTCATGAGATATCAAATTACACAAGATTTTTCAGTTTCGATGGCTAGTGACTTCTGTGAGTGCTCCAAAACTAATGTTCTTCCTCCCAAGATATCAAACCTATATACCAAATGTCACGTTTCCATCATTCCTACCTTGAGATACTATGTAGACAAGTAATTTCCAAGGTTTCGTAGTTTCACTTCAAGTGACCAAAGATAACCTTTTTATCTCAATCAAACAATAGTGTCAATCTTCTGACTATAACACGTCCACATGCCAAGTATGAGAAGTATCCATGCTCCTTACCTTGAGATATTGTGTTCACAGGGGTTTTGGTTTTGAACAGTGGTGAACTCACAAGACCTCTGACCTCCACAAAAAGCAAACACTTTTTCCCTCTCAATATGATAAATCAATGGTCATAGTATGAAAAGTATCCACCCTCCTTAAGTTGAGATATTGTATTTTCGCGGGTATGGGTTTGTGACCTTTGTGACCTCAAGATCTTTGACTTCAACTATAAACAGAAGCGTTCTTTCCCTTACATAATATGCTACTGTACCAAGTATAAAGTGTGTGCACCATTCCGATCTTGATGTAAACGTGGGTACAAACAATTTTCAAGTTTTTGTAGTTTCCCCTCAGGTGACCTCGGATAACCTTTGACCTCATACCAAAAGCAATAGGTTTATTTGCTGAATAAAATGCATCCAAACATGTTCATTTTCTGACTATAAAGCATCCCCATGCCAAGTACGTAAAGTATCCATGCTTTGTTTAAAAAAATTTTGATCTCTGGTGACGGCACATGACCTCTGACTTCCACCAAAATTAAGAGGTTCCTTTCTCGATATGATAAATTCATATACAAAGTATGAAAGGTACCAATCTTCTTTAGCTTAAGGTGTCGTTTTACAAGTTTTATTTAAGTGTTCTTCATGGTATCTCAGGACAACTCCTCGATGGTGGACCAGAGGCCAAGCCCTCGGAAGTGCTGGGGTAATTACAAACTGTACGCATTACAGGGAGCTATTGACTGTTTCAAACGACATAAGAAGCTTCCCAAGCTAGTACACATAAACATTAAAATTATGACATTTTCTTCCGCGATAGCTTTTTAAAGTAGTCTAACTCGGAATAACGTGTTCCCGATTAGATGACGTGGGGTTCTTATAGGTGGGGAAGATAAATTGTAGTAGGTGTGGAGTATTTCCCCTCATACTAGTAGTAAGACGACATGCGGGTGGGTGCACAGTGCGTCAAAGTTATAGCAATCTACACATAAAAGTAGTTTTTTTAAGACATTATCGAGATGTACTGTCCCCTTTTACAATGCAAGAGTACTCTATAATGTTTAAATTGTTGCTTTCTTTGGTCCCCTGTCAACCCTCTTCAATGCTGAATGACGACCTAGAATCCCATTGAGACCGACCGAATTTTAACGACTTTCAACTCAAACGATTGGGTGGCATCACGAGATATTTCATAGTTGTTTAAACTTGAGTGAATGGGGAAATGGACTCGAGCCAAATATAAATCAATACTATGGTAACGAAAAGAGCGAGTGCAGAGGACTGTGAGGTCCACTGAAGAATATACAAGCCACTACATTGCATGTGTGATGTGAGAGCGTGATGGCCTATTGATTAACGTGTTGGACTTGCGATCCATGAATTACTTGTTCGATTCCCGCCTGATTCATAAAGTTGTGTCCTTAGCAAGATGCTTTATCTCAACTGCCTCTCTCCACCTAGGGTTTAAATGGGTATCAGTAAAGTAAATTGTCATCGGCCCGCCGTTGAGCTGCTGTCGCACTGGAGGGATTCACTCCTGGACGTCCTATCGTTGAGCAGGGGTTATATTGTAGTGCACCTTGGAATTAAGATTTCCTAGATATTGGCGCATTAGAATGTAAATATTATTGATTTTCATGTATGTAGCCCTTAATGATTCCCATGTGGCATCAGCAATCAGTGGTTGTACTAAATATGCATCACTTATTTTTATTACCATGCTCAATTAACAAAGGATGCGGTAAAATTGAAAACTACCTCCTCCCAGTAAGAATGACATTTCGTGTTTTTGGTTGTTTTTTTGTGAAAACCTGACAGTATTTGCTATAATTGCCGGTTCTTTTCATGAGTTTTTTCACCTTCGATGGTCGGGTGGCTGTTTTAGCTTTTTCCATAATTGTCAAAGGTGCAACATCCCTTCAACTTTAGAGTGTTGTGAATGAAGTTTGGGTTTGCGTATTGTGTATATTGAACCGTGTTAGTCGTATCTATTTGTGTTAACTAATCCGAAATAACGGATGCAAGTTTAGGGTGAGAAATGATAGCATGTGGAGTGTTGATAACTGACCAGAGGATCACATATTATTAAAGGATAAGTTGAAACAGTGATTCCATATTTTACGCATAAACATCTAATACGTATAACACAAGTAGACGTAATAGTATCAGGGGCACACCCTAACGATGTCTAACTCAATAAATGCGAACCTTTGGTTTTTCAATTCTGTATGGAATCTGAAAGATATGTCGCCAAATTCCAACGATATGAACAAAATGATCTGACACTCAGTCATCTAAAACCGCACTCCACATAGGTATTACACGACGAATCAAAAAAGTGATAGAGGAAACGATCCTTTTTTGTAAAGTTAATAACACAATAAATGATTTTAGATCAATGGTAATTAATGTATAATTGCAAAGACTCCTAAAAATCTCAAGGTTGCTTTAGATTAAGACTGCATTATTACTTTTTTTAATTGTTAATTTAGATATTAAACTAGTTCGTTTGGCTTCTTGTTAACGAATGCCACTTTTTCTGTCTTATCTTACATCCAATTATCTCTTTTCATGCTCGAAAGGTGCCTTGACATGCACTTGAAATTAATATTGTACAATCCTTTCTTTAATATTTCTATTGAGTCAAGACTGATTTAGGGAACAATGTCAAAGTATAAATTATGTGCTAATCTTTGATTTTGATTGCAGAAACAGTGAGAATATGCCCACCTTGCTGCTGTGGGACATTGCGAACCTATCCTCATCATCTTTTGATATCTTCTAGTTGTAAAGTTAGTTTCTTGTGTTCGTGATTTAGTGTTATGGAAAGGAGTCGATATCCCTATAAATTAATGTCAAATAGTTTTCAAAGATGCTGTATAAGAAACAAGTAAATGAAATGATGCCTAACAGGACTGTGGAATTTTCTCACTTTTGCAATAGAAAGTCCCTTAAACGACCATGAGTGTAAAAGACAGTCTTACAGCTTAAGTCAGTCAAGCACGAAAATATTTCACAACAATTAACTACTTCTCAAACATGTGGGCCTTCTTTAAAATGGCTACGACAACACATACCCTAGCCTGAGGGAAGAGTGTTTTAGACCCTCCTTCTGTAGTGTGTAAAACTTGATGCCAGATCACTGAGTTCATCTGCACTACGACCACATGACAAGCTTCAGGTGTTAATGAAACACGTTTCGATCACCAAATTGTAATGAAAATTACATACTGCGCATCGTGAATAATGGATATCATTCGTCATCTACGCTCTGTGGCTGTAATAGGCATTCTTCGACACATGAAATGCAAGCATGTTGTCAAATAATTTTCACCACTTCCACAATTGTTTACTTTCCATCACATTGTGCATCTAGTAAAGGAAGATAGGCCATGATTATCACATGAAGAAAGGTTTTCTGTAATGGGAGTTACAATTCCTGACGCCAGAGAAAGCAACATTGCGGGTTGGCTAACATTATCGTGACCTATCTAGTTGACTCGTTATAAGGTGGCTATGTATAGACTAAAGAAGTTCATGTCATAGCCAATATTCGAATTTGAAAGGATCAAGGCATGGGGAAAACGATATCAGATCGCAGACAAAAACTAGAAATATGGTTACGGGAACCGTAACACTGTTTATGGAAGCGCTTACTAAATGTGGAAATTTTCTCTTCAATGCCATGTAATTAGTCCTGGATGTCACAAGGAATTTTTGAACTGAAAAAGAAATCACTTCACAACAGATCACTTTAACAGAACTGTCTTGTTTCAAAGATTCAGACTACAAGGTTACTGACACATTATGCCTTGTGCAGAGTAGGCCTACAAGGCTGCAGTATGAAAACTGATCACAATATGAGTTCAGAAAGGCCCACTGAGAAAAATAATCTTGCTCGTGAAATTACTAGCGGCCTATTTAGGCCCAGCTTATTCAATGGTTCAATCACTCAGCTCAGATGCCTCGGTCCTTGTCCAGGCTGTAACAATATGCTTAGGCCTACAATAGCACTACATATCTTTAACGTTACTACAAACCTCAAAAAGGATGATGTAATGACAACCACACTGCTGCAGACCATGATCGTACGGGACTGTTTTTCTCAGGGAGGTGGTGATTTTTGCCCGACTCTAGAGTCTCGAGTAAAGAATTTAACCGTCCAATTTTCCGTCCGACTGAGATAAAATATCTGCCCGATTTAGTTTGTCAGGTTTCAGACGTTTGGGGAGGCCTCCTCTCAGCCCCCTGACCCGCACGGCCTCCCCCAGCGGCCTGGCCCGCAACGCCCTCCCTGAGAAAAACAGTCCCTTACGGCTAATGGTCTGCATGTATACAACGGCGGAGAGTAAGGCCAACACAAAGTGAACGGGTATCCTATTTGACTGAAGGTTAAGTCTTTACAATTAATAGGCCTGAGTTACTTTCAGTTGTTTGTTTTTTTTTCCTTCATCAGTTATTGTAGGTCGATAACATCAACAATGCATGCCGCTCCGATCATAGCCTAGGCCTACGCTGTTTTCGATAAACGCGGCTGTGATCATAGAGCAAGATAGGCTAAAGGAACGTTCCTGTATCTTGCACTATGGTTGTGATATAATGCTCTTGGCTGTGATACGGTAGTACGAGGGAACAACCTGCTTGCAACGCTGTTTTCGATTAACACCGCTGTGATACACAGAAATGTATAGTTTGCCTACGAAGGAACCACTGCTTCGCAGTAGATAATGGGGAAGTCCCTAGATAATCGTGGTGTTTCATGTCCAGTTAACGTATCCTACGAGAAGAAGAAAGTAAATGTCACATCACACTATGCAGACCAGTAAACCACCTTTTCACTGACAAAAAATATTACATACATAGCTAGCTTTCAAACATAGGTGTTTTCAGGATGTTATTGCAATTTTTAAAATTCAAATCTGTCCCACCTGCTGACTAATATTTTGAGAGACCTTAGTTTGCACACATTACTTGGCCTAATTCATTCAGACGTTTGGACAATGAAAAATCTTTATAGTCTTCAAAGACCATAATTTTCTTAGTGATTATTTTACAATTATGTCCACATGATAACAAATATAAATTACTTGAGACAGTTCTGATTATGAACTACTTCTTCAGATAATGTGTCACAAAGAAACTGTCACGTGACCTGATCGTGTATGATCACAATATGTTTATGAGAAGCTGTCGCTTCCATAAACATAATGAATGGATGAACAGATGTTTGAGGACATGCTCATGATACGATGAGAGAAAGCGGTAACGGATCACAAGGACGAGAGCCATGTCAAAAGACTGTTCACGGCGCGTTCGTCATCATATCGTATTCATGCTAACCACGCTAGAAAAAGAACACATGTACATTATGTACCCACACCTCCTTTCCTAGCAGGGGTTGATTAATATCATTTGCTACCTCGAGACCTTTTATTGCAATTTTGCAAATTAAAAATGAAAAAAACGTTTTGACTGAAGGAAAAGCAAGACA
Source organism: Holothuria glaberrima (assembly GCA_009936505.3). NCBI lineage: Eukaryota > Metazoa > Echinodermata > Holothuroidea > Aspidochirotida > Holothuriidae > Holothuria > Holothuria glaberrima. Next base: position 4,981 of record WURT03674235.1, on the reverse strand, counting down.
AGACAAGACATTTTTTGGTGGTTTATCCAGTAGTAACAAATTGTTAATGCCAAATTTCGAACGTTCGTATATGAAAACGTTTGCATCTTGGAGCGTCCAACTGAACAGTTTAGCCCTAATGAGGAATACTTTCAATGAAGAAAGTTCGTTCACATTGGAAAACCTCAAACTGCTGTTCTCTGAACACCCACATTACTTGACTCCGTCAGGATCAGAGTAGAAATTTTGGCATAAGAGGCACCTCGATCTGATTCTACGGGGCTCTCGACCTTTCATTTGCAAATCCTTATTACTTTGAAAGACGCCATCTTTATCCACTGCGCTATGGTAGCTGTATGTTGAGACTTCTACATAAAATGAATGCATCTAAAACCTTGCCTTCAGTTTTGCATCTTATCAACAATTCATTTGATTAAGGAGAGTTGAAGGTTCGGTAGATAAATCATTAAAGTCTTGTGTTGGCTGAAAGTCTGGTGCCCATGATAAAATCGGTGTCAAAAACATCATATAGATTTCAAATCATCCTTGTATTAACATGCAGCGACTTTGAGGTAATATCCGGGTGAGAGATAAATAACAAAGACTGAAGAGATAAGCGGACAGCGCTATATTATACATGTGTCCAATACTTACAGGTCTGCATAGACCTGCCTAAAGCCCGGACCAAGCCGGAAACACCCGAACCGATTTTGATTCAGTATTCGGGTGCTCTGATGATCTGTCCTGACCTGTCATAGAACCGATATCATGACGGTCTCTGGTGGTCTGATTTTTACCCAACGCGAGAAAATCACGCAATTACCATCCCCACTGAACAAAATTCTAGTCTGATCAACTAAAGGCCTTATACTTGTTCCATGAAAGCCTGCTTCGGGCTTTTTCGGGCTGGTCTCGAGTGGTCCGACAGCTTCGTCGTTTTGGGCAATTTTGGTAACATCAGAACCGACTCCGGCTTAGCCTCAGGTGGCCTGAGAACGATGTTTTGTGGGTTTCGGGTGGTCCTAGTTGCGTCAAAACCAACGATGAGGACGGTCTGGACATCAAAACACCAGACCAACGGACACCTTATTAAAAGTGACTTAGGTGAGAAAACCAAGGACACGCCGTTTGACTCTTGTAAATTGGCCACTGCTTATTTATTGCTATGCAGTGAAGCGTTAAACTATAACAAAGAAGATAAATATGATACACAATAAGACGATAAGTTAAGGCATCCTTAAATTATATCTTTGTACTTCTGTGTGTTTGAAGTATTTGAAAGTTCACTGTCCTCCATGATGACATCTCCACTAGCGGATGTTTCATCATAGTAAGAATCAGTCTAAACAATAATAAAATATGTCAAGCAGGTTTGGTCAAAATATTAAACAGTAAGTGTATCATGTGTTCTATTTTGTACCTCTCAACCCCACAAGAAGTGGAAAGAGACAAAACACCTTGGCAACGTATGGGAGCATCATAATGCAATTATTATAATAAGGCACACAACTTTTCGTTTGGTCTTTTCCATGAAATGTTGATGTTGATATAATAGAATTCACAGATACTTCTTTTCCGACGAAATCATGACAAACTTTCATTTTTTCGGCATCATCGAGAAAGTAGCCAGAGACATCCATGTTGTGTGTTCATAGAAACGTATGGGTACTGTAACCACATTTTCACAACAATTGACAAATGAAATACATTTCAACGGTCGAGTGGTCTTGATAATTCATTATGGAAAGAAAAATTAAAAATGTGTAGAGTTGTGCAAATGATTTTTCCTCCTAATAGACATTTTTGCTAGCTTCACAATTCATTTATTTGTATTTGGGGATAATGTGTTCAGCAGATCAACCAACATTTTAAAAGAGACAAGAGTCTGTCTTAACAGGAAACAATGTCTTGAATTATCTGTTCTCACTTTGCACATCCAAAGAATATCGGTCATTTGTGCACATTGTATTGTTATAGTGACAGCTTGCATCTATGATCAAACAACGTTGCTTAGTTTATGAACTTAACTGTATTGGACGATGTGGCTCATTGTATTTGGATTACCTCCCCTGAAGCTACATCTTTGTACGAGTTAAAATATCAAGTAAAAACAAAAGTAATTATTGATGAAAAAATAGCATTTTACTATTTTTGTATGTTTCTTGACGAACCCCTTTTGCATCCAGACGGCGGGTTTTCACCGAAGTTGGAATTGGTCTTCTTAAAAACGGGCAATTTTTTCACATTCCATATTCGTTATAGCTAATGCCTAACAGGTGGGTGGGTATCCATGCCATGACATACAATACAGCCTACGTAAATTAAGGGATAGGAAGATACAATTGATGCAACCTACTACACAAGAATCGCAATTCATATTTCCTTGCATTTGCAATGGTAGATAAACAAAAACCAGTAAGTTTCTATTAAGGCCTGCATTATTCTGTTCAAGTTTTAAGTGAAATAGAACCATGATACTATAGTGCACGTACCGTTGACATTTCTGTATAATTTATTGTGTTAATTATCACACCCTGAGGAGAGAGGAATCATCGTTTGGGACAACTTATGGTGGGGATAAAGAACGGAACTTCATTTAACGCTGTCAATACAGTATGAATGGGACAACCTTATAGTGGGGATTAAGAACTCCGTTTAGCGCTGTCAAGACAGTATGAATGAAAACAGTTTGTCAGTTTGTAAAAACCAACTACGACTATGTAGACTGTCATCTCTTACCCACACGAAAAGAAATACCCTAGTCGTGGTTCCAATATTTCTGTTATAGATTCCTGTTATAATAATCAAAATGCTCACGCCTTAAAAAGATATGAAATTATTTTCTCCAAATTACCCCTAGTAATTTAATGGAAGGTAGTGGTTACCACTCCATTTCTACAATAAAAAGGGTATTGAACTTCGCTTTATGATGCCGCTTCTGAGGGTAAGTTAAACGCACCAGGATTAAAAAAGCAAACTAAGAAAACATAAGACGTGTCCGGGACGCGAATTTTTTTTTTCGTAGGATAGCGAGAGGAAAGTCATAAATTATTCATATATAACGCAGTATGATTGAATGGAATGAGTAGGTGATACTTTTAACTGCTTATGCTTGATCCATTGGCGCTAAAACTGGATCTGTTTGTGAGCGACGACCGCTTTGTATTGTCGTATTGCGGCACTTTTACAGGTAAAGCATTCAAAAAGCCAAGCTATACTAGCATTGTGTGTCAAGGAGATGTATGTTATGAAGCACGGAAGCGATGTAGGAAGACGCTATGAATAATAATGAGCAAAGACTCCGATTATATGAACAATTCATGTTTTTCCCCTCACTATCCTACGAAAAAAAACTCGCGTCCGGGACATACTCATCACAAGAGTACTTCATCAAATTCATTCCGCTGTAGATGTAATGTTTAAAACGTTCCAGACAACCGGCTGCTTGCGGTAGGGATTTACTTCCAAGTTTCAGGGATGTGTAAGTTCAAAGACGTTTATCGTCATATTTCTTTTAAACTCTGTTGGAAAAGCTGTGCTCCAGATATTCCCTACTGTGTTCATTAGCTAGGTGGCATTATTTCTTTTTTTATTATTGAAAAGAACGTGATAAATGTCCCCTGTTATTTTCTGTAATAAAAACTTCGAAACACTTTCTCTATCTTTTTGTAGCTACAACTATTACTCCGTCTGCCTATATATATGAGGCCTATATGTATGATGTCGAAAATATCCCTCTTCAGTAGACAACCAGTCTCTTTCAAAGACTATGTGTTTTAATTTTCTATCATATAAACAGCAACCCATCAGAATTATGGTGTCATTGTATTAAAGAGAGACAGTACATGCTACTAGATGAAGAGCGTTCTTAAATTGGAATGTTTTCTTGCAGTTATGCACTTACAACTATTGAGGTAAAATAAAAAGAATATCCATTATTTTCCCTGCTTTAGGTCTGCATAGTTCTGTGGGTGAAAACAAACAAAACAATTTTGAGAAACGATTTTTCTAGGTGTGTCTACCTTGTTTATGGTATTGTCAACCCTAGGACTTGAAATGATAATACTGCGTGACTTTACTACTTTGTTGTGGTTGTTAGAAACAATTTACACCCGAAATAAAAGATTCCAATAAAAATGTCAAGAGTCTGTAATTAAAAGCTCTAATTGAAGCACACAAAACCATCATGTTTGCATACTTTAGTTTGACCCTGTAATCTCTTCAAAGGTTTAAATGGACGCACAGTATCTTCAAAAAGTGTGAACGTATTGGATGTTTTGTATTAGGCCTAGAAATTTTAATATCAGATTAAAAATTATAGAGTTTCAACCAAAAGAAACAACGTTAACGACCACAGATTTCAGGCATGTTATTTGAACAGAACAAATGGCAGGAATTTTGCAGTTCGCGCAACTTATTTCAGTCTGTAACTCGTGTAATAATTTCATAAACAATAATGTATACTCTAAAAACATTCGTAGCTTAAAGGGACTAAACAATTATCCGAAACCTATATTGAAACATCTGGTAAATCTTCGAAATTTCTAGTTTCCATTACAAGTACGGACGTTTCATATTTCTGTCACATCTGCCATGTGACAATTATTACAAATATTATCACACGACAAAGAGTCCTACAAGAATAAAGATGCTATAAGCTAAACTAGTTGCAATTCGGGTGTATTACTTCATTGTTCCTTTAAAGTCAAGGGTGTTGATAAATGCTCTTTATACGTTAACAATCCAAATAATTTGTAATTGAACATATGATATACTATCCTCTAATAAGCAATACTTCATAAGTCAAAATTAAAAACAAAAAACTGGACGCTTCATGTGAAATTCTGATACAACTACAAACAACTACAAAACGAAGGTTTACACCATATATTCAGAAGTCTCTGACTACAAATCAGTATGTAACGTATATGGGTTGTTGAAAATAAATCTTATTACCCTTTGAAAGAAAGAGATGTTCTGGTTTCCATTTCAAGACTTTCTA
>WURT03674224.1:0-17183 GCA_009936505.3 Holothuria glaberrima | reverse complement strand
AGGGTCCAGGGGCCACGAAATGGACCCAAATTAGTGTGTAAGTCAATGGAGGAATAATTGGTGGTGTGCTACCTGCAACGTGTAACATATGCGCAATATCCATGAGCCATATAGTGTAGTACCAAACTCCTCGAACTTGAAATATTCCGAATTCTTCATTTTTGCCGAATTTCCTCGTAAATTAAGTAATACGCATGTTTATGCAATGATTTCTCTTACTACGTTCGTACGTAATGAGCAAGTGATGAGAATAGACCGAGACGTTCTCAAATGTTTTGAACATTTGTTGGAAAGATGAAACGTGCAGCCAAATTTAAACACCGTCATACATGTTGACATTGTAGAAGTCCGTCTACACGATCATACATTTGTTCATTAACTTCGTCATACAGATGTATGGTTAAGTTTTGAACAAATTTATGATAGTGTAGAAGGGCTTTAGTAGTTTTTACTATCTCTGGTAAGAATTTGTGATCCTTCAAGTACAAACCTACCTCCAAACTGTCACGTTCACCCACCATGTATGCGGTCAGATTCCATGCTGCACAGGTTTTCTGTTTCCCAATCGGAAGGTGCTGAAGAGGGCGACATAGCTTCTAGGTCGGGGGCAAAATATTTTTAGGGGTCGAGATATGCCAAAATGCATTAGGGCAACCATTCGGTAACTTTCAATATTCTAAAAGGTGACAATTTTTCTATGGGGCGCCCCTAACCTCCCCCACCTGTCTTGGCTACCGGCCAGCTGCACTTTCCAGTCTTAAAAATAAAGAAACATGAAAGTAATGAAGATGACACATGACAATTAATACTTTAGTACATACTTTCAGATCCACTGTAGCTGCCTAGGCTCTCTATGCGGAATTGGTAGCTGTTATTACTGACACGGAAGGACGAATACTCAGCGTATATCGATGAACCTTCCGAAGTGTTCAAATCGATTCGTAGTTTGTAATTCTTCTGATTTGTAATATAATGTAGCTGTTCATTGCCAAGCCAAAAGTCACCATCCAGAGATCCAAAGCCGTATTGGTAGCTATCCCAGTTTCGATAAAAGTCTGTTAAACCATCGATGCGACGCTGGAATACCTAGTTATAAATTAAAAGCAAAATGATTTTAAACAATTTTTGTCACTGTACAAGTCCTTACACAATGCTTTACTTTTAAGATTAACCAGAAAGTTAGGTCTTCCAGCTCTGGACTACGTTATGAACTATTGTACATAAAAACCACGTTTGATCAAACGTTTGTGGCATAGTACACGTTGAGCATTACACAGTTATTAACATAGGTGTTGGGAAGATATTTCATAATGGGAGGGTGGTATTTGTCCTGAGATTGAAGATAGTGGTAATGATATCGTAAATTTTGACCTTAAAAACTTTTTGGCCCTGGTATCGACATTTGCCGCTCTTAGAGCCGCTTCATACGTATATGGGCACTTATGCAAGTTTAAATATGTATGGGTGTAACTTACCGTCCAACCCCCGTCATAAGTAGGACTGCCCATCACACATGACACGTTAAATGGTGATCCTGGCCATCCGAATGGGAGAATAGTATATACGCCATCTTCTCTGTACCCGGCTTGGTAAGCATCGTAACAATCAGTGTACAGTGGACTACAAGTCTCACCATTGCCTTCGTAGCCGTCATTGCAGGAGCATTGTCGCACACCGTCTAGCAGTTTGCATTCTGCATTAAGGTTGCACCTGTAGTTTGCATCGCAGTTCAGTTGTTCATTCTGGCACGTACACTTTTCCGAGCAGTCGATATTCACAAACGACTCTCCATCGCTCATTTGACAATCGATAGTTTGAGAATCTGAAGGTATAAGAGGATTGGGTTGCCTTACATCTGTCTGGCAAATGACATTTACAGTTTCCGAACAAAGCAATATCCTGTATTAAATAATCCATAGCATATGGCAGTGGTTCTTAACAGGGGCTACATTCCCCCGAGTTTTCGCAACTGAGGGGTCAATAAACTGAAATGTTAAATTTAAACGTGGCTAAAAGGTACGAAATGGGTAGATTTCTCTAGCTAAGCTCTAAGATTAGTACTCATAAAATGGAGACAAAAAGAAGTTTAGAATTGTAACATTCCTTCCTTAGGTGCACTACAAGCATTTGTGAATTAGGCCTCTCTTAGCCGCCAGATTACTGAAAATGACATTTACCAGTGCTTACTTTCGAAATTCCATGAGGAAACAGCTCAGAAAATCATGAGTGTCGGCGGATACAGGGGCAGGGTCACCTGCGTATTTAGAGGGGCATTGTGCCATCCGCCCCCTCATGGATGCCAATTATTTTTTTAGAACCTAAAAATACGTAATTTTTTAAAACAAATTTTACTTCAAAAGGTAGCATATGTGACACCAGACTGCATGTAAGGACACCTAATTTTCCCAAAAATTTTCAAAGTTAGGGTTGTCTCCCCATGGACCCTCATTGATGCCAATTTTTTTTAGTTCCTTAAAATACGCAAATTTTGTAATACAAATTTTACGGCAAAAGATAGCATATGTGGCACTAGATTTGCATGTAAGGACACTTTATTTTTCAAAAATTTTCAAAGGGGAGGGGGAAACCCCTCCTCTTAGACCCTCCCCAGGCCGGCGATCACTGATGCCCTTTTTCTGTTAGTTCTTAAAAAATACGCAAATTTTGTAACACAATTTTTACTTCAAAAGGTAGCATATGTGGCACCAGATTGCATCTTAGGACACCTAATTTTCAACAATTTTCAAAGGGGAGGGGACCCCCTCCCCTTACACCCCTCCACAGGCCGGCGATCACACAACATACTGTACGGCCGCCTTGGGAAAAATCCTGCGTACGCCACTGCTCGACAGGCTCGAGAATGTGTCATTTTCTTTAATGTGGGAGGTCTGTTGGGGAAAAATGTCAAAACCTATGGTGGCGCTCCACTACGATAATCATTTCATTTTGGTCTCCCCAATCGCCAACGCAAGTTGTTGCCCTTGTGCTAGACCACATAGTTGCAGAGTCGTTTATCCGCAAACGCTGCGTGTGCTCAACTTCTTTACTCCTGGGAGCGGCTTGTCAGCGAAGGGTGGTCATCAAGAACATCCCTCTCCACCGAGGAGTTATGATTTTTTTTTTCTGGTAAAATAAGTCTCATCATACAAAATTCCAGAACAAGAAATGCCAATTCAGAGATATTTTCAGCGCAGGTCAAACAGCCCGGAGGTGCAATCTCCTGCAATCTGGGAAACTCTGGGCGCCAAAAATTTTCTCGGTACGCTCCGCGCCAAGCCGTGGTGACGCTCCGTTTGGATAGTAAATCGTGCTCCATGGCCCCCGCCATCGAATTCCTAGCTACGCCGGCGAGCAGGGTTATGTCTGAAAATTGTTTTCAACTTTTTATGCCTCAAAATTATATAGTTTAATTCTGTCATTGCTGTTCATAAACTACATACGAACACTAGAAAGCCCAGAGGGGAATGATTTGTTGCACTGACTGTGTTCATCTCTCAAATTTACACGTCTTGACTGTTCCCCTTTTTACGATGTTTTCACATCTTGACCTCTGCTGACCTCACATGACCTTTGACCCTTCCAAAAAGTGAATAACAAAAAAGGAGAAAGAGAACATGCCCTAAGGTGCGTTTACACCAAAAGGGAAAAACGCTGCGTTTTTTACAACACGTTTTCTGTGTGAACGGTCCATATAAATCTAAGCCATTTGCTTTGCGGCTGATCCCACCCGCAAAACACAGCAGATTTCGGTTTTGGTGTGAGCACACCTCTAGGAGGGAATCGTGACCTCTTTAAAAATGTACAAAAAATGAGGTCACTCAGATAAGAATTATTACGGTACTAGTCATACTTGTGAAAAATAAATGTTTTTTCTATAATTTTATCTTTGGAATGGTACAAAATTCAACCGTAACTTTTTGTTGGTAACTAAACGCCGGACACAATTTGTAGGTACCGCCCACTGTCTATTTAGATTAAGAAGTTTTCGCAGTTGCATCTCGGATGACCTCAAATGACCTTTGACCTCCACTGGAAACAAGGGTTCTTTCTTTCAATATGATAACGTTATGCACCAAGTATGAAGATTGACCTTAATTACTACCTTGAGATATCGTGCTTTCAAGCAGATCTTAGGAATCTCATATTTTCCCCTCCTGAAACCTCAGATAACCTTTGACCTTTACCAAAATCAATATGGTTTTTCTTTTGACTGTAAAGCATCCTCATACTAAGTATGAAAAGCACCCATGCTTCCTACCTAGTGTTTACAAGGATTTCGGTTTTTGACCTCTTGTGACCTCACGTGACCTTTACCTTCACCAAAACTGTAGGGATCTTTCTCTTGATATAATAATTTTGTACATACCATGTATGAAAATTATCCATCCTTGCTATCTTGAAATACTGTGTTTACAAGCCAAGCATCACAAACACTCATATACGCATAATCAGCATGTTAAACCAAGTGCATTAGATTTGTGATTTCTACAGTCTTAGCCCTGAGGAAACTCGAGTGTAATCAACAGGGCTGTAACATCCGAGTCTGGACTCGGACTCTATATATTCAGGACTCGAGTCCATTTTGCCGGACTCGGAATTGGCCCGGAATGGGCAGTCACGGAATCGAAATTGGCCCGGAATGGGCTCAGCTGGACTCGGACTCGGAGCCGATTCCAGTCGAGTCCACAAAAATTAATTTCATTAATGTGCCGAGGAAACATGATTATTATTGGTGCACAATTTAACAAGTAAATGGTCACACCCAGTCCACTAAATTACAGGGTCAGAAAAAGTATGAAATTGACTTCTGAAAAGTGCCCGTTTTCATATGTACGTGTAATTGTAAATAGCACGGTACAAAGCATTTGTATGAAGCACTTCATTGTCAAATAACCGGACTCGGAATTGGCCCGGAATTGGAAAATCTTCAAAACGAGATGCATCTGATTCCAGTAACAACTCCCGGGTTTACCTAATCGAATGGTGGACCATAAACATTACCTTACTACCTTGTTAGTCGACTTGGTGGTCGGCTAAGCCATTTCTTATCTCCTACGGAAAGTAAGATATCGCTCTTTCCCTGTTTGTTACTAGCTTAAGTCATAGGCGGCGATGCCGGGGGACAAGTCCCCTCAATATCTGAAAAATAGCACATTGGCTTTGACTTATTAGTTGAATATGGGGTCATGTCCCCCAATGTCGAGAACAAATCTCCGCCCTTGGCTTAAGTCGCCCCGACAATTGAAAAGTTATTCAAAATTACCTTGCTTTTGATCTTTTAACAATTGGTGGAATTCTGCAAACTCGCATAGACCTAAAAATAAAAATGACAAGTATTAAAAGAAATGTGCTAGTACAGAAATACAATATTTACCATTAAACTAGAAAAAACATCATTGCTTCAAGGAATCTTTGATTTAACTGATAAAATGAATTTAAACTTACGTAGCTAACAATTTGTTAACGCTTTTCCTTGAAAATGACATTTTGTATAAATTTCTGTGTAACATTTCTTTTCGTTTCAAAATTAGTTTACTATGTGTTAGTTAAAATAGGTATGTTAAAGATGATTGACATTATTTAAGAATAAACTCACCTTTGCTGTCAGTACACTCACAAAATTCCAGCAAAATAAGCATAGCGATTACACTGCCAGACCGTAAATCCATGATAGACCACCACTTCCTGGATAGACGAAGAAATGAATGAGACTTCCTCTCAAACTGACGAAATGAAGCAATGTTAGAAAGGTAAACGGTTGAAACAAAAGTAAGAAAACACCGTTTTTTTCACGCATCAACTGTTATCATATAGGACATTTTGTTCATAAATGTTGTACCCTTTTCAGAGAAAGCTTACACGGAAATCGTTTACTAGCTAAAATTTAAGGTGATTTGTTTTATTTTACAATAATTACTTCTTAAGTAAAGCCGCATAAACCTTTTCTTTCTGAAGCAATATCTTTGATTAATATGAAATGAAGACGTATTGTGTGAATCAATAAGTCTTAAAAATAAACTAAGATTTGCAAATGATCGATGAAATATTTTACTTTACGGTTCAGCCAGTGTTGCATTAAATCGCTTCTAAGGGATGACAGACCCTCTGGAAAATCGTTTAATAGCTAACAACAAAACAAAGAAGACATACGTAGTGATGAGGTTTTCTTCCAAATAACAGTAGTCTATATAGACTGCTTGAGAAAATTCGAAAAAGTATTATATCGAATCGGTTTATTAAAAGAACCAAATTTTTTGCTTATTTCGTTTTGATTTTTTGTTATGTGAGAAAAAGTAGCCGGAAAATAGAGCGACTTGTATCAAGAGTTTCTAACTAACCTTTTATTAACCTTTATGAAAATAATTTCAAAGTATTAGAATCTAAACCTACTTCTGTAAAATTGCTTCATTAAAGCAGAAGACCAGTCATAAAGTGGGTCTCTCTATTAGGAGTGTTTACAATAATCTGGTTCATTTTAAGCTAATATGCGCAAGTTAATTACATTTTTACTACTGGCGTAGGAAGCGGGGGCTGGGGGATCCAGCCCCCAGCGAAATTTGTAGGGGGCGGAAGTATGTTTAACCCCCCCAACACTTTCCAAGCACGAAAACATGTCTCTTCTGTAAGAAATGTCAAAAATTTGCATTAATTTACCTTAGAATTTGTCCAAAATGATGCACCAGATTGAATCTCAGGACCCTCAAATATCAAAAGATGTTCTGAAGGACTAAGTTATGTCAAAAACGTGCAGTATTTAACCTTAAAATTTGTACAAGATAATGCACCAAATTGCATCTTAGTGTAACAGGACGGGCCTGTTTAAAAACTATCGTAAAGCCAGACACTGTTAATTCAATTGTTATGTATTAAAATGTACCACTGGCTTAGCCTAGGGTGACACTGTGTTGGGCCTAACGTTTGACTTGCTTATACACTAGAGCAGCAATCACGTAGGCCTAGGCTAACTTAACGTTCGTTACATTGGTATTTGCAGTGTGATGCAGTTGGAAGATGGAATACTTAAATTGATTGTACAACTGTACGTACTTTCTAACTAGTAATTCGTACCACTCAATGATGTGCATGCACTTCATTGGTACCATTATTACTTAAACGATGCAGTAACGTTAATATGTATCATTATGACGCAGACAGCCAGCTATGATTATGAGCGCACAGTACTCTAGTAAATTTGTACGTACTTACTAACTAACAGACGGCCGCTGCAATGTTGTATGTACAATGCGTGCGCGCCTAGCCTAGATGCTCGTACTTTGTACGCTAACTAGCTTCTACGACTGAGCTATATAACTGGAGGACGCATGTCAATGGGGAATACGCGCTGAAAGTGAAGCCGACTTGGGGGGTCACGTGATGTAGGTCAGCTTACTCAAGTCTATTCCACTGCCCTAGGAACACGTATCTAGAAGTGAAAGTACTGTAGAGCAAAATCATTGTTGTACACGCTAAAGCTCATTGCGTTTGTTGTAATTGAGTAGGGAATCTTTACAATATGATCGTGTGATCAAAAGACTGCTTTTTTTACAATGTTTTCTGATGATAGGAGTGGTCCTGACTATTCGGAGGACAGCGTGTGTAACCGCATTTCGATTGGTGCGTCGAGACGCAATGACTGCATAGCATTCGCAATAGCACGGTCACTGAACAGTACGCACAGTAGGCGCGCTTATTACTGACTGTCCATGCAGGTGTACAGGTGTTCTGTACAACGCGTCGAACGCGTTCTTTTGATACAAAAACAAAAAGGCGCATGAAGGGAAGCTAACACACGCGCACACATGCACGCGTACATTTTGTCAATGATGTGCCTCGAAGCCTCCTACACGGTAAGCGTTAGGTGCTCTCTATGTGATGTAGACATTTTCATGAGGTTGCTGAGGCAACTTTACCTCGGCGCAATTGTGTTCATGCTTACGCATGACTGAGCGCGCAAATTAGCGTCCAAGAGGACGAAGACACGCTAAGGCCCGCTCTACGGCGTGTTAGCATGTTAAACATTGCGTTTTCACTTCCAGATACGCGTTACTACGCCGGTAGAATCAACTTGAGTAAGCTGATCTACATCACGTGACCCTCCTTGATGGCTTCACAACAGCATAGACCTTATGCCAAATAGAAAGAGGGCACTTCAAAACTGCATTCTGGGAAGGATTATTCCAAGAACAGACGACCGAAGGAGATTGTCACCATGGAGAAGGTTGATCGTCACAATGCTCAAGCTCGCCGGTCTGGAATTATCCTTCCCATGGTGCTTCACGATCTGCTATTTGGCATAAGGTCTATTGTGGGATGCTCCTTCCTAGCATATGGGGTCGGTCGGTGACACGTCACTTCTCCATGACAACGATGTGTTGGAGTGAAAACAAATGTATTGCGCGTATTCTGCACACAGTGTAGTATAGAGGTTCTTCACTTGACGTCATAATGGCTTGATTTTACTTGTACCGCCATTTTGGACGTCAAACTTAGTGCACGCACGGGACCTACACTGTGCAGACACAGTATTGGACAATGCTTGACTGTGTTTTTTTCCTGTTTTTCAAAGAGTATTTTCTATTAACGATGGATTGCACTTATGTTTGCGTGTAATCTTGTTAGTAGGCTTCATGTGTTTGGTTCAAATACTTCAAAACGAGTCACAATGAAAAACTCTATCGTAACATTTGGAAGATCTTGCACGGACAGACTCCAGGATATCTCACAGACATTATCACACCATATACTCCGGCTAGACCTCTTCGTTCTACATATGCTAATAGGCTCGTTGAGCCTCGTTTCCGTGCCTCAGGCTATGGTGGACGTGCCTTTTCCAGGATAGGCCCCAGAGTATGAAACTCAATGCCAGAAGATCTAAGGGGTTACAATTCATTACCAAAATTCAAAACTAAACTTAAGACTTACCTCTTCAACAGCGCTTTTGAAGTATGAACGATCTAAGCGCTTTATAAATACTGATTTATTATTATTATTATTATTATTATTATTATTAACATCTTTAGACAGTCACTGGATATGAAGTGGGCACTAGGCAATTTAGCATGTAGACTCCCGTGTTGAATATTTGTGCTGAAGAATTTCAGAAACCCATCTAGCTCTGCGCTGTACATTTGTTGAAAATCGATCATAAACTGTTTCAGTGTCTAATAAAGTTCCTAGATGTTTACATTTTTTCCAGTCTGTTGAGCCTGTTCTGGTTACCTTATAGAGTTCTGTCTTCTCTTCATTTATGGTAAGGTTTCTTTGCTTCAACTTTGGCGGTACTGTTTTTCTAACTTTCAAAGTAAGATTCATTAATTACTTGAGGGGGATCGAGAGATCGAGATATATATATATATATATATATATATATACAGAGAGAGAGACAGAGAGAGAGAGAGAGAGGGAGGGGGCGGAAGGTTTAGCGAGGGTTGGAGCGGCTGTAACTGCAAAGAGTAAGTGTTTATGTGTTATAATAGTCTGGCCAGATTAGGTAGCAGTAAACAGATGAGATTAAACGAAAGCACAATTTAAACATTACATCACTTGGATTGTTTTGTCTATTTCATTGAGTCTCTCAGCCACACGACCTATAATTCAATCCTGGAGAAAGATCGTCATATCGCTCCAGTAGAAACAAGATGCCAATTTGAAAAAAGCGCGGCCAACCCCTCTTACATTAGGACCCACAAATATCAAAATATTTTCCAAAGGGCTAAGAAAAATCAAAATCTTGCAGTAATTTATCTTAATTTTTTTTCAAAATGATGCACAAGATTGCATCTATAGACCCTCAAACATCCAAAAAATTTAATCCAAAGGACTATAAAGAAATGTCAAAAATTTGCAGTAATTTACCTTAACATTTGTCCAAAAATGCTGCACTAAATTGCATCTATAGGACCCTAAAATATCAAAACTTTTTCCAAAGGACAATGAAATGTCAAAAATGTGAAGTAGTTTACCTTTAAATTTGTCCAAAATAATGCACCAAATTGCAACTAAGGGCCCTCAAATATCACAAAATTTTCTAAAGGACTAAGAAATGTCAAAAATTTGTAGTAATTTACCTAAAAAATTTTTCAAAATGATGCACCAAATTGCTTTTAAGGACCCTTAAATATCCAAAAATTTCTAAAATGTCAAAAATTTGTAGTAATTTACTTTAAAATTTTTCCAAATCCCTTAAACCCCTCCCCTTAGACCCCTCCCACAAGACGGGGATCCAAAACAAGGTTCAGCCCCTACCCCCCCCCCACCCGTATTGAACAGCTCCCTACGCCTATGATTTTAACATCACTTTTTGCTAGTGAATGTTATATTTGATGTATCTAAATGTATTTTGAAAAATGGTTAAAACCTATGATTATATATCCTTGCTTGTATGGTATTATTTTGCAAGTTCAATTTAAAAAATTAACAGAGTTTTAATACGATTAATGGGGACACTTTGTATCTAGCATAGCTTGAAGTAAAAGAATTTGATCCAGGGCGTTGATCTGTTAGCTAACCGAGTTTACCCTTTTGAATGTTTTATATATAAAAAAATTGGGAATACCTGCTTGCGCGAACGCTTTGTGCCTCTGGCCATGGGTCGGTGCAAGGGGCTGCCATAGGTCCCAGCAGCCCCTGCTGGGGTCCATGGGCAAATCCCCTGGAAGCGAAGCGATTTGGTGCATTCTAGAGGACACAGATCACATACTTCTGATCTAAAGTTCTCCAGAACTACCATCAATAGGCTAATATCACAATTATTTATATCGGAAATGTGTGTAAAACTTTTTTTTCTACATACCTAAATATTGGTGGGACATTTGATATTATGTCCCCCACTAAAAATATTGAGGTAACACATCTCCCCTGTTCACCGTGGTCACCCTCCACGATTTGATCTACAAAACATGAGTTTAATCTGTCATAAAGACCTTATGCACAGACGTCACAGAGCAGAAAGTGTTCCCTCGTTTGGAGGCGAGCGCGTATCATTGCAAGTTGCACCAACAAATGCAGACAGCTGATTTGTGAACCAATCGGACACACACGCGTCTGCTACAAGCGCGTTCGAAGCCTACGTTGTGGATGCAGTGTGTTTATATGAACACCTGATGTTCCATTTTGAACGCCCAATGCTATTTGAACACTTGCATATTTGAACACCTGACGCATCAATTTTCAAATTCTAAACGCCTAATGTTCAAATCATGTGCGCTAGCGTTCATAATTTGAACGCTAATTTGAACGCTAGCGTTAAGAATTTGAACACTAAGCTTTAAAAATTTGAACATAGACGCGTCTGGTTAACCACCATACCCAGCAGTGCTCTATACAGGTTATGTACTCTGCACTTGAGAACAAGATCAAAGAGGTCATGGATCGTTATGATCCAGCTCGTGTAGTTAAGTAGAGAAACCGAACCCTCTAGATTGATAACAATAATAAACGTTTGCTGAATAAAAAGCAAAGGGCCTACAACAGATGGCGTAAAACGCAAAAAAATCTTGGTACGCTCCGCGCCACCTGATAACGGTGCTCCGCTTAGATAGTATCAAGTAGTGTGTTACACCCATTGATTTCCCCCACCCTTGTGAACATTTCTTCGGGCGCCCTTCCTTGGACCTCCTGATTTGGGCAAGGAGCCGGGACCCCATGATCATCATTACGCCACTGACTAAATCAACAGGTACTAATAGTTAAAACCTAAAATATTAAGACATCATGGCTGTGTTAAAGGTTGAAATCCATTGACACCTATTGACAACTGTTTCCAATTACCTGCTAAACATGTTGACTTCTTCGCCCGGAACAAGTTTACTGAATCAGATCTCTCTTCAAGAAGTATTTCAAACCGTCCAAAGTGGACTGCATGCATTAAGAAAAAGGAACTTACCAATGATAAATGATCCAAGCTCAAATTAATTCCACGGCGTCAACACGTTGACTGTGCAGCCTGCACTTTTTAAACCACTTCACAGAAAACTATCTGACAGAACTTGTGTACTTGTTTGAAAAGCTTTATGAACCTGCTTTACTTACTTAGGCTGGTGCATTATTTGTTTTTTTTTTAATGTGTCTGCAAGGTGAGTAGATTTAAAGAAAAGCCGGATCGAAGTCTACATAAAGCTGATTCATAAACGAAAATAAGTTTATTGATGTGTACATTCTGCGTACAGAAAACGAATTTACATGGGGATATTTAATGTGATTTGATGCTGACAGTCTCGACAACTTTCTGTTTTATCATGGAGCTTGCACCATCATAGGCGTACGAGGCGGGGGCAGGGGGCAGACTGCCCCTAAAAATTTTCTGAGGTCGAAAATTCGGGCAAAAAAATGAACGAAATTCGGGCACAGAATAGGTGAAATTTCGGCAGAGATGAAGAAAAAGTGAAAAGACTGCCCAAATATTTCTACTGAGTTCCCGAATTTTTGATCGAATTCCCGAAAAAATGCAAAAATTGTGTAATTATTTGCCAGTATCACCTCTATCAGACTTTCGAAAGGCTCTGACATACACAGTCCTAATCACTTCCATATCTTAATTTCATAAGATATGAGTAAACTTGCTAATGGTATATGTAGTCTAACAATTTACTGTTCATTTACTTCGCGCAGTGTGGTTATGAATTACCCCAAGGACTGAGTAAAAAATTCACTTAAACAAGCAAGTAGAAATTCTTGGAAATATATCCAACTCAAATTTAGCAATAAATGTAGAACCATTTTGCATCCATCCCACCTTACGTGAGCAAAAAGTTTCCAAAGGGGAGGGGAACACACCCTCCCCTTAGACCCCTCCCCCAGGACGGTGATTCGCATATGGTGAAAATTACCCCCCCCCCGTCTTTGGAGATGGATCCACGTCCTTGACCTTGGGTAACTCTTTGGAGATTCGGGCAAAAATTTTCTGCCCCCCAAATTGGAAGAGTCCCGTACGTCTATGTGTACTATGGGTAGTAGCTCCATGGTTCTATACACCGGTAGTTTACATTGAGTGTACCTAAAATCTGAAATTTCAAACATATTTGTTACAAAGCTTAAAACATGCATCCCAGTGGTCCAACTCACATCTTCACAGGTCATTCCTGAGATGAGATATAAATGTTGAATTCAATTTAAAAATGGTAGATTGCGCAATACTTGTGGTGTCATTTTTGTACCGCTCAAATTACAATATATGTTTTTCTTTGTCTTTTTGAAAGCCATTGCACCTGATAACAAAATGTGACCACTCTCCACACTGTTATATGGTGACTTGGCTATATAAGCCCCCTTCACATGCTATGCAAGGAAACAGTAAATATTTCAAGGTCATATAAACATCTTAATTCCAAAAGAAAACAAAAGCAGGTAATGTGAGTTGTACAAGAAGAGCATGATAAATTATTGCGTAATCGACTAATTCAAATTAAGTGAAAAAATTTCAACATCTTATATCTCAGCAAAGCAGTAAGCTATGAAAATGGAAGTTGGATGAATGAAATTCATTTTTCAACCTCTAAAATATATATTCTTTTAATTTTAGACTTTAAATCCATTTTAAACAAAGTGCTTTGTGGCTACTGCTTTTGTAAAAAAACGATGCTGCAATTAATCTCAGAAGCCCAAGAAGCTTCCATAAGTAATATTTATGCATATGTTACCATGTGTTACCAATACTAGCTGTTATGACTTAAGGTAAATCGCCAAGCTCAACCCAACTAGTGTTGATTCCTCTTTGGAGACCCTGATTGGCCCGGTATGTGACGATGGGTGAAGCCTACGGAAGCTCTGAGGTACGTTCAACATTGTGGACATTAAAATCAAGCATCTAACATTCATCTATTAGCATTGGGTGTGCACTAAACAATAGTTCGTGATCGTCATTCACCCTTTATTACACAAGACATTTTCCTTTGATAGATTTCTACAAACATGAAACGCTACAAGAAAGGAAACATCACAGAAACATTACAGATGAAAATGAGACGTATGTAAAGTGTTCGACAAAATGCTTGAAATGTAAACTATAGGCCTATAATACAGGGAAACTGCAATGTGGTGAAACAGAAACTCAAATCAACATTAAGCAATCATTTTAGAAGTCCTCCTCCCCACAAATCATTTCATTGAAAAAATTATTACAGAAAAACAACATGTCGAGAAACCGTTTTCAATCACAAGACAATAAGTCTATTAATAAGTCAATAAGTTTATTACAAACGCAAGATACCACGCAAGTGCCTTTGTCAAACGCTGTTCCACCAGAGAGCAATAGTTCATATAAATCAATATTCATAGGCAAACTTTTAAACTTTTGCTTCTAAATGCTTATTATTTCGACAAAAATAGCCTTGCATATTACGCTTCATTTGTATGTTTACGATGGGCCCCATCGTCTCTTACAGGAAGATAAAATCTAACATACCGTTCCTTGTAAAAGTTAATATTCTTGCTACGGTACCGTATGAAGCCATAAATAATTCAATATCAAATAGATATAACAAGACGGATCATAAGCGACTCGTGAATTCGAGTTCATAAAGACTGAACAAAAATTGATCGCTTTTGCATTGTCCGTTGTATATTTTAGTTTAAAAATATAGTATCCTTTAGAGGCAATTCGAGACTTCTAAGTATTAAGTTAAACTTATTTCATCAATTTTCTCTCGAAGGAGAAAAGACGTGAAGCGAAGGGAAATGAGAACGCATGACTTATATAGTAAGAGGTGAGCCTCGATAAGTTTTCTACATAGTAATTAGGTCAACAGTCACCAAATTAAATTATTTCATTGGCGACTGGCGAGTAACAAACTTTTCAAAGTTGCCAATAAGAAAGAAGAGCCTACAGTTGTCTTCGTGAGACATGCTTGAATGAAGTCGGATGACCTCTGACCTTCATTGTTTAGGGTCCCCACCTGATCTACTAAGCCCACCGAATGAAACCAGTCCTCAAATACTCATGCATAAGCTCAGAAAGCTGGTTTTAGCGGGGGAGGGAAGGGGATGCACATTTGAGACCGCCGTCTGGGGAGTCTGAAGGGAGAGTGTGACCCCCTCCACATTGTATTTTATAATATTTGAGCGTCCATTCGTCCATTATGGTGCTACGTTTTGATAGTCCATTTATTGAAAGAGTGATATTTTATTGAAAAAAAAAACAATGGAAGATAAATAAGGCATTTCCATCCAGGAAAATTGGAGATACAGGCATGTTTATAGCTGCCATATGTTTGACTGGAGGCGCAGCCCCATACCAGCCCATCTGTAACCCTTCAAAAATATTTCAGTATCAGTAACACTTGAAGCAGAGCACCCTCTATTTTCCCTTTCAATGACGCGTACTTCCTAAGCAAACCCAACAAGTCGGTAACATCGAGCTATTGCTGAGTTTCCTGCTTGTACATGTATGTGTAGACTGAGTTAATGTAGAAATGAAATCTCATTTTTCATGTAAATGTTTGAGTTCAAATGTGCGTGATTGATTAACCGGATTCAAAATAACGCACTGTTCATTTAAGCACACTTAATCTATCTGGACAAAAATTTTTAGTTTATGACCAGGAAAATGTTGGAAACAAAATATTTCCGTGGAATTTTGTTTTGGATCGGTTTTTGTAACTGTGAAGGTAAGCTCTGTCTATATAGATTTGCTCCTTGTTGCTAGTTTCCCTTGAAATTTGAATCACGTGACTGAACACCAAGCTCCCAGTCAAAATGTGAGAGCAAAAAAAAAAAAGCAAAATAATAGAAACAATTTGGAAAGGAAATCAGGAAGGGTTTCTCTTTTCTGTTCCGCGTGTGTAGGGTTTAAAATTTATCAAGCACAATCAGTTTACTTTAAATTAAAGTAGCAATAGTAATTACAAAGCGTATTGGATGACTGCAGGGCGAGACGTGTATGGGGGGAAAATGTGTTAAAATGTAGTAAGGCAGTAGTAACTCATTATTTTTTAGAGGGGGGCATCATTTTTGTAAGGGGATCCACCCTTGCCCTCACCCCCTTGAATACGGAATTAGGTGGTTAATCTACTATTTTTCTTACGAGTAAAACTGTGTTATCATTTTAAAGGGTTTGTTCCAAAACATACTTGTTGTTAAGTGAATAATCTCCAGAATTTAATGGCTTTTCAGACCAAATTTTTGTTCACCAGAGATATTAAAAGGACATTTTCTTGTTTGTTTGTTTAATTCGAGAATGTACTGATAACCATATACTGTGTTCATTCAATTATAGGGACAACATGTTATATGTCTAGCTGTTCGTGTCATGACGGAACAAAGTGGTATTTGTACCGAAAAACAGGTGCAAACTGCAGGCAGTTCCTACCTGGAGGATATCAGTCAGTGTGTCCTAATCACTATGCAGTTCTGTTTTTCGATGAACCATTTTTATCAGATTTAGATAATGTCAAGACGAGTAAGTATGTAAAAAATATGATGTTCAACCTTTTTCGTTGAGCTTGTTGTTTGCTGTTGATAAAGGGTGCTGGTGCTAGGTATGGGTGTGCCCCTGTCGGGGAAGGCTAGTCCAACTGCTAAGCAAGACCCTCGGAGCCCGTGGTCAAGAGACAGCGAGGGGCCCCTAAACCAATGGTACCATGAACCTTTTTTCCTAAAAACCCACCAATCTCCATGAGGAGGTTCAGGGTAAGAGTGAGACCTTGCATGCACCACATCTGGGTTCATTCCCGTATCCCGTTCTTGCCTGGTATTACAAAAGCAGTTCCGATCTTCAGCTGTTAATAGCTTTGTGGTTCCTTTCGGGTCTGTACTGGGTGGTCATACTGTAGGCAGGGTTACGATTTTTTGAGAAATTTTTCACTCATTTGGTTGGAAGCCCCTGAACCCTCCGGGCCCCTGGACATTGTCCACCCAGTCCACCCGCTTGCTACGCCAGTGGCCTAGTCCCTCTCCCTTCCAGTCGGAGAAACTTTACAATTTCTCAGGGGTGCCTTAGTGGGTACGATAAAATATTGTTATCCTCGTTGGTCACCAGTCGCCCCGACGATTTACTTCTGCTTCCCCTCAAGAAGAACAAATTCCTGCAATAGGAGCTCAATATTTTAGTTTCGCAATCCTTTCGATAATCCCTCGCTCCTGTTGGGACTTCGGGTTCCTGACCTGACCAAAACGTAGTCTTGGTCAAGACCCTAGTACTAGCTAGTACATACGTTCGCGACTATCGTAAGTGCGCCCTCTCTATATTG
>WURT03674213.1:0-17184 GCA_009936505.3 Holothuria glaberrima | reverse complement strand
CATTGATGTTTGTATTTTGTCCGAAATGTTGCAGATTCATCGTCAAATTGGGCAAATTGTAGTAAGCCCTGCGGTTCAAACGGTGGCGACCGATTTGGTCACGTGATCCTGTGTCCATGTATTAAAGTCCGTGAACCAGTCGGACAAAGGCGGGTTATAACGCCACCCCCTTCAAAATGCGGTGGGCGGAACTCGAAAGTATGTTTCCGCCCTTTCTCAATTCATGGACGAAAACTCCCTTTTTGTTTCTTCTGTAAAAATTTCAAAAATTTACAGTAATTTTCCTTAACATTTGTCCAATGTATTGCACCACATTGCATCTAAGGACCCTTTACTATTCAGATATTTTGCAAAGAGGTGGGGTAAACCCCCTCCCTTTAGACCCTTACCCTATGACGGCCGTCCGGAATAAAAGCTCAGACCCCAATTAAGTCGAGAAAAGCTTCCTGTGCCTAAGGAGTTGGAGGAGAATGAGGAGGGGGTAGACAGCCGGCGCAGAGATCCCCCAATCCAAAGGCTTTCCTTCCCCTTTTATCAACTCAAATTGCATTTTTAGGCTAACGGTATTGTGACTTTTTGTAAAATGCAGCCACCTAGCGGATGGAAGTCATGAATGAACTGCGGAATTTGGGGCAAAGAAACATCCATAGCACTACCGCTACAGGTTAGAGGTGTTGGCATTGAGGCATATTGCAAAGGTACCACCTTCGAGACGTGCTCTTGCATAATCTGTTTGCCGCCCCCCTCCCAGCTATAGATTTGCCGTCGTTAAGCGGATTCTTGTCCCTAACAATTATAACACCATCTACGAAGGTATTAGGGAATGAGAAGTATAAACTTACCTGTACGTGTCCACTCACACATCGTGTCTCGTCTAAGCCGAAACATAAAGCTACTGAGCAGTAAGATATCGTACGTATTGAATAAAAATGTGACCAACAACAAACAAATTAATCAGTATTAAAACTCAATTCATCAATAAGGAAAGTTAAAGAATTCACTAAAGTCTCAGTGATGTGCTAGTGCAGGAGTACTGAATGATGTAGAACAAAGCGTCATACCGATGTCTAAAATGGTTACATAGAATATTAAAATATATTATGACCATGCATGGACGCAATATATAAAGCAATTTGCCAGATTGTTTTCCAAAGTGAAAAAGCAGTACAATTACACCTTTGATCTATGACTACCAAATTTTTATGAAAGTAAAGTTATCGAAAACTTCCCAGAACAAGAAATGAAATTACTTTAATTCTGTGCCTTTTGGAATTTACGGTAAAAAGTCACACCTTATTCTCAAATTTTCTCAATACGGTTGCCTTGATTTAAACTTCATAAACTTTGATGAAGGCTGAGAAGAATCTGAAATACTACTTCAGGAATAACCTATTAATTGTAGTTTGTATGAGTTAATTTACTTTCTTTAATCCAGAAAAAGGGGCACTTTCCATGACATCTCGTGGCTTCTGGTGTCGCTTGCAGACACCCGTGGGTGATGAAGTGTCAGTGGCGTAGCCAGAGTTTTCTGTGTTGGGGAAGGGCTGGAGGGGTGCTGGATCTCCAAGTGGGAGGGCTGATGTATGTTCTACAGATTTTTTGAACGTATGTTATCTCCGATCACCATTGGGGGACTGCTGGGGGGCGAGATTTCGTGGGAGAGCTGGAGCCTTCAACCCCCAGCTACACCACTGTGAAGTGTGTTTGGGGTGTGGTAAAATGGATAGTTAGCAACGTCTTATTCATTCTCTCCTCTCCAAGGTGGCCACCTTCGACGTCATCAGCTAGCAGAGGATGACACTTCTGTCGCCTAATCGATCAGTTGCCATGTCGTCAGCCCGTTAGATAACCGACAACACACAGTTTACCTATCAGCAGAGATGTAGTCAAGACCAACCTACCCTGAGTCCGAGCAAATTACAATTATAGAGTCCCTAACTCTGCACCAATGTAGAGTACGGCCCGGGGGTAGGCTAGTTGGCAAGGAAGTGCACACTTTCATTCACATGGGCCTTTTATACTCTTCAAATTTTTAGCTAGGTCATTTTAGGGGTCAATAATATTGCCTGACCCACTGAGTCATTTAGTTGATTGTGTGTATGACCACACTTACATAACATGTTTCACCAATAACCATAAAGCCTTACTAATCCTAAATAATGCAATTTTCAGCATTGTGGATTCGGTTGGGACCTCCAGTTTTTGGGGTAACTCAGACTAGGAATCCAGTAAAACGGAACTGAATGAAGAGTTGAGCTCAATCTCGTACGTTACAGCGGAAGTTTGAAACCAGGCATTATGATGCAAAATAAGTCACTTTTGTTATCAACATCGGCAAGCGGCATCTGCAAATTTGACCGTTTTTGCCAACCCAATATTTGGCAGATTTATAACATATCGGGCGATTTCGATGTCCGATTCCTAATACAGCTTGAGCCATACTGTCATTGTTTCGTTTATTCTTAACGTTTCACTATCTCAAAAAAGTGACTTCACATTAACATATTAATAACCTACAGCAGCGACAAGATGTAAAATCAATCAAATTCATTTTTCAGCTTTTGTTAACTGCTTGTTTTAAGTGTAGAGGGTCAGATGAACACCAGCGTACGGGACTCTTCCAATTTGGAGGGCAAAATTTTTTTAACCCGAATCTCAAAAAGTTGCCCGAATTTCGTTGCAGTTCAGGTGCATAAAATAGATCACCAAACCACTACATGCGCTCAAAGCGCGCATAAGTTTTTGCACATTTTTCGGGCATTCGATAAAAAATTCGGGATCTCAGTAGAAAATTCGGGCAATCTTTTCTCTTTTACTTCATCTCTACCGGAATTTCACCTATTCTGTGCCCGAATTTTTGTCGTTTCCTGCCCGAATTTTCGATCTCAGAAATGTTGGGGGACAGTCTGCCCCCTGCCCCCCGCCTCGTACGCCTATACAGATAAATCTGGGGGAAACCTCCACCCTCACCCAAAGTCCGCCTACGCCACTGATTGGTTGAAATCGCCTCTCGGCTTTTGGCTAAAATCTTGTGTAGTATTTGTTCTTTCCAGCCAATCTAGAAAGGAACCGTGTATGACAAACCCATAATAAAGAGGTCTGAAGGTTGGGTGGCTGATCACATTTAGTTTGACCAGGGAGGTGTTATTAGAACACCTCCCGGTGTTATTAGAACACCTCCCTGGTTTGACATCGTTCAAGGGGGACGTCTCTCTATCTGGTAGTAGTTTGGTGTTTGGTTTTTGTCGCCTTCGGCTTTGTTTTTGTTGGAAATTGAGGAAAAGAGAACTCTAGAATTAAAAATTATCTTGATGCTCATCAAACAGTCAGTCATGGAGACGGTGCACGTCAGGACTCAAAACTGTTTCATTAGCTGGATACACTGTCATTAAAAATCAGCTGCCACTTCAACTGTTCAAAAGAGTTAACCGAAATATAAACATTTGTGACTAAAGCCGAACGCACACGGACGACAGAAGACGCGAAACACGAGACAGAAAACACGTTTCGTGTTTTTGCAAAACAACGTTTCGCGAAACAAGCACTGCTTGATTCGCGAAACAAGTGTTTAGCTAAATATGTGTTTCGGACGAAAACGCTAATTTTGGTTTTCGTCCAACGCACACGGACGTCAGCGCAAAAACGTATTTTCTGTTTCGTGTTTCGGGTTTCTGTCGTCCGTGTGCGTTCGGCTTAAGATGAAAGGGAGAGTTAATTTAGATAAGGAAAGACTTCTGGTACGATGTTACCATTTCGAAGGAAGGTTTTACTTCAACCGAGGAATTTTTTATACCTTGTCTTGAATTCAGGCCCGTATCAGAGGGAGCGATAGGGGTACCCCCGGTTTTAGAGAGAAAAGGAATTTGGGTCACGCAGGCCTCTTCATTAGGCGCTTTTCAACTTGAAGTCACCCCTCCCCTTTCCGGGTTAAAAAACCCTGCACACGCAGATGTGAATCAGTGGAGTAACTTCATATGGTCAGGTGGCGACTTTATAACTGATTCAAACTGTCAAATGAAGTGTTCGTTAACACTTCAAAATTTTTAAAGACGCCTTGTCTGCAGTTTTGCAAGGCCTGGGGAGGAGAAAACTTTGCTGAAAGATTATTTCCGTACATTTATCTTTCCTCCTGTGTTCTACTGTTCTACAGATTTTGGGGTGTTATAAATCTAGCGACACCAGGCATAAACATTCTCATACTTTATTTGTATGGTTTATCTTTCATGCGAATATAAATCATGTATACAGTCCATTTCTCCCAACACTCTTTTCCTACGTAACAGTTTATACCGACATGTGTCAACGTATTTAATGAAGGAATAAATTACCTATCTATATACAATTCAAAATCATTGTCAATACAAAATGTAATAACATATTTATACTAATGTACTTTACAAAGTCATGTGACAAGTCGTTTTAATGATTTTTCAGCCAAATCTATCACTATGCAGCGTAGTCCAGGAGACAAAAGTATGATCGGAGGTAAAAAATTTGAATGTAGGAATATGGATTCCCTTATACTTTCTGTAGTATCAAAATGATAGATTCGTTTCATCTGAAGTTCTGATGACGTCATACTTCGTCGATCATGCTTAACTTCCTGGCAGATTCTCTTCTGTACATGGAAAATTTGACCAATACGAAAATCAAAGTAAAAATGGTCGCTAAAAGAAGGATAAAAAACAAAACCAAATCCACGATGGCGGCCAAATCCTTCCATTCTTGTTCTACCATCTCCCTTTTCTCTGTTTCAAGTGCTCTCTCTTCCGATTTCCGTAACTCCGACATGATCGATTGAAGGTCACGTGTAGGACGCAATGGAGCTTTGGACGGGGAGGCGGACCCTTGGATACCGTCGACCACCTCTGATTGGGGTTCCAAGTCGGTCACTTCACTCCCGTTTGCATAATGGACTCGTATGCTTTTTTCCAACTTGTCTAAGATGGTCCTGGAATGAACTTTGTGCCGTCGTGATGTATTGTAACCCGGATGTCGATGGAGGGATCTTCTGACGAAATTCTTCTTCAGTAGTCTTCGAAGTAACTTCGGCGGTGGACCGTCGCAACCCTTGTAGAATATTCGAAGGACCACGACAGTGCCGGTTACCGCGATACAACCAATGCCGATCATTGCAGCAAAGTAGGTGCCTGTGAAGAGAGAGTAACAAAAAGCCAATAAAACTTGAACCAGTGAGACCGACAACAATGAGTTGACAAGGTTAGAACAATTTTCTTAAAGGAAAGGGGAAGGAATGGGGAAAGTGGAAAGGAGGAAGGGAAAGGAGGAAGGAAGAAGGGGAGGAGGAAAGAGGATGAAAGCGAGGAAAGGGAGGAAAGGGAGAAAAAGGAGGAAAATTTAGGCATATCACTGTTCTTAATGTACAGGTTTTATTGCAGGGTCCAAGCAGATACGTTCCAGGAATTATCAAGGGGGCCTACGATGGAGAATCACAAGTGCACCGTAGTTACACCACAACCGCTATGCGAGAATTTGCACAGGTGGAATCCTGGGGCCCCTAACTTAGGCACCTTAAGCATACCCTCACCTGGCCTTCCAGGACTTAGACAGTCCTCTGGGAGCCGCATTCATAATCTGACCATGCTTCATCATGTATGTATGATCTTTTGAGCTCTGCCAAAAAGTTCTTGAAACTGGTGTATAGTCTGTACTTAATACGGCATTGCCCCTCCATGAGGTCGTTTCAGGGATGAACATGATGAATGGGTTCTATGGGCGAGTTTGCACGAATATGGAGCCACGGGCCTGTGGCGGGGCCCCTGGCTGAGTTTAGGAGAGGTTAAGGGTGCAAAACCACCGGAAGCCATCCATCTCTCAACATAAATACAAGAATTGGAGAATTAGAGTCAGGTACCAAGATAATATAACTTAAACAGTGGTCAAACAAACTTCGAAAACAGAGACCATGAAATGTGAACATTAGTTATACTTCATATTTGCCGATTAAAGGGCTATAGCTTTCCCGTCATAGATACGTCGGCCCTACTGGATGTGAGGTGATTGAAAATCACCCTTTACATTAATTTAGATATTTTCTTTAGTAGATAGGCCATTTCTGGGTGCATTAAATGATGGCACAAGGACAGGACTTGGTTAGTTTGTGGGAAATAACAGCGTCGGGGTTCACAGGGATGATGGGAGGCACTGAGGCCCTGAAAGAGTGAGTCATCCAGTGTACGACTTGAATGCATCCAAACAGCAAATACGTACTATGGTGGCGGGTCCAGTAATTCTTCATAGATTGCTAACCCTAAAGAGGGACTCTTTTATGTATCAAGGACGGCGTCAGCCCATAATGTATAAGTCGTTAGTCAGGAAAACTGTTGTCCTAACTGCAGGCGCGGCGGAACGTAAAAGATATTGGGGGGGGCTGAGTGCCAGGAAGACTATCTAAGCGAAGCGCCACCCGGAGCGTACAAAAAATTTTTGGCTTTACAAACCCTCCAGATGGCCGGAAACGGCACTTCCCGAGTGTTCTAAGCTACATGCACCCAGCCTTGAAATATGGATCTCATGTCTGCACTTGGCAAATATTGGAGGGGGGCTGAACATACTTTTAGCCCCCTCACTTTTTCATGGGGGGCTTAGCCCCCGAAGCCCCTCCCCGGTTCCATCGCCACTGCCTAACTGTCCTAAATTGCAGGAAATCTCAATCAAGCGCACATATTTTTCGCTAAAATCCTGCATCTACCATGACAGGATGGCCAGTATAGCGAAAATGTGATGTATGAGCCCCCTCCCCCAAGGCCTGCAGCATTCTCAAAGCCCAAATCTACCGCTACACTTCTGTATTTACCATGAGAGGGTATAACCTGTATGGAGATATGTTAGTATCCTATACGCTCTAGACTGCAGGAAATCAATTCACTACAGTCACATGCGGATATCCCAGGGATGATCGGGAGAAATACCCCCTCTTACTTTTTGGAAATATTCGGATTGATTTTCATATTTTTCACGCAGTAAATTTTGCTTCAAGGGCCCTTCATTCCCCTTCCCACTTTGTCAACCAAATCCCCTCTTACTGATCACTGCTGTGCGTTGCCCGGGCCCTTAGCCGGGCTTTCTGATGTAGGGGAAACGGCGATGAAAAGAGATTAATCTATATAGCACTGCAAGGAGGTCTTAAACGTAGTAAGTTACCACTGTTAGAGATGTTTTGACACACCAGGTTATCCAGTACTGTGAATTGTGTTTACCCGCGTGAAACACAAAATTCCCCCTCCCTGGTAGTTATTTCCCCTCACATTGCAGCAAAGGAGGGGGTGTCTTCACCAATGAATGGAAATTTCTTCATCTTTTCGAGCGCCTTTGGAGTGTGGAGTGCTGCCAGGACAGAGACCAAACAGGGCAACTGGTGAGGTTCAGAGGTACCATCCAATGGTGAAATAAAGGTTATTTCCCCATTGTAACCCTAGCATGAAGTACGTGGTGTGTATTAAGTTTTCAGAAAATAGTTCTGACCCCAAAAAATGTTTTTCTTTCGTGTGTGGGGAAAAATCAGGGACACTTGCTCCCCACAGGCATCAAAATTTTCAACTTGCATTTGAGACTATCTTTATGAAAAAACTGCATTCAGGGTGTGCTTTGACACAGTTCAGTTTCCTTACAAACTTTACCTGCTAAGAATAAAGTCTGATTAAAGACTGTTTTGTTCTCCGCTAGAGAATATTTATTTCCTTCAAATTTGTTAATCTTCCTAAAAGTTGTAGAAGGTGAACAGACTACCCTTTCTCCATAAGTTAAAATCCAATGTTCTTGCATAATCACGCCTTTGCAGAAGAGGATACATGTAACACATTGACTGGCCAAGGAAGCGAATACGTTTGAGATGGTAACAAAGAAAGAAAATTAAAAGAGTTGTACTGTATCTGGAAAAGAGGAGAGCGTAAAAGTTTAGAACGTTTGCGAAAGATTTGTGGCCGAAAATAATAGGAATACATCCATCATAAATTCCTAAAGACATCTCACCCTCCTGCATACATCTTTAACTTAACGTTCTTTCGGATCATTTTAAATTCGATGGGCGAATCGTCCGTAGGGTCCAGGTAGGTGTAACCTCCCCGGTAGTACACTAGCCACATACTATACGTGCCAGCGTCAGTATACTTGTCGCTTGGCAAACGATTTGCCAATTTGTTAGGAGCACATTAGCCGGACGGGGCACGCCTGTTGTCAGCCTCGCTAAAAGGCCTGGGTCCCTCATAATCCTAGAACGCCCGTATGGTGAAAAAAGTGGCATATTCCAGACTCCAGAGAATGCAGAAAATTGCATTCCCTCTATAAAACAAACTACAATAGATTGTAGCAATCCGTCACCCCTCCCAGCGTATATCATTTTCGTTCACGTCCATACGTCTGTGGAATAGCATCTTTTTTTAAACCATTCCGCTGTTTGTTTCTCACTCCTTCCATCCTTAAACCTCTTTACTGGACTTTTATTACAGATGATTTTAAGTGGAAGCTCCAACTAACCCGTACAGAAAGTGTTATAAATTTTAAGAGAATTTAGTTATATTTTATCTTCTGTTTGTTTTTTCTTTCTTCTCTTTTGTTCTCCTTTCCTTGCCCCTTCTCATGAATTGTCAAGACTGTGGAGGACAGGACTTGGTCTTCTTTTATCCCCTCCTAACATAATGATTCGCTCGTTTTGGAAGGACCATCGTTAACTAATAAAAAAAACTATATTCCAAAACTTGCCGAGTTTTCATATCTACGTTGAAAATGGCGATGGGAGAGAATGTCCCTCCTCACCACTATAAAATGTTTCCACCAGGCGTCAGGCAGCCACGAAAACGTTAAGAAGGGTTTGAATTAAAGTGCTATTATTTCAGACGAAACTCACCAAGGATGGGAAACTCGTCTCCCAGAGGGGGCATATTTTCCGCCACCAACTGTTGAAATAAAATTAAAGCCAGCAGGTTTGTCATTCCTAGTGAGATCTTTTCCCCTGCGTCGGGAGGCAACCAGAACACCAACAGGTTCATGAATGAAAGTAAGATACAAGGCGTGAGAATTGTGTTGACATAAAAGGTCGATGACCTTTGGAAATAGAGGGTATAGGTGATCAAGGAGAAAGGGTATTCACAGCATAAGAAATCTTTATGGTATCGCAATTTGTCAACCCGGGCCATGTCCCATACTCCGTTTTGAAGGAACACTTCTTGGGACCCTTCTTCGCCATCCTGGAAAGTGAGGTCGATCTCCGAAGAGTCGTGGGTCCACGACCCAAATGTTATGTTGCACTCTTGTGTATCAAATGGAAAGTAGCGGACACGGACCCGACAGGTTGTGGTAGTAATCATAGGTGTGTACCATTCCACTGAACCATTTGCATACATGAGCGCTGGTATATCCTTAAAACGTAGAAATTCCCTATCCACGCTGGAAAGAAAGACGGGAAAAGAGATGTTTTACTGATCATTCGAAGCAAAGACCCTACACTTCAAAAATATCCTTTTTAATTTCAACCGTGACTGACGTCACATTTACATTTGATCAGGAAAATATTGTTGTAAACATAATGCGAATTTAAATTTAATATTTTTCTTAAACTTAGACGAAAATTTCCTGCTTTTTTTAAACAGGAAACGGTTAAACAATCTGTGACCGTGATCTTGGTTACGTTCCTGGCTAAAGCAGGGTGTTAGTGCAACAATGTATTATACTCAAGTGAGAGGCAGATCGCAGCTTTCGTGAATAACAGAAGATTTGTCGTCGTCCATACGCAATCGTCATAAATTTGTTTTCAAAATCAGCAAGCTCTTGCAAAATTCCTTGTATTTGCCATTTAATACCTCTGAAGATGAATGATACCAACAAAGGTAACATAAGGACATGTTCTCCATGAATTTTTCAGTTTAGTACCAAAAATATTGTCACATGATTGCAAAGATCATTCATCAAATAGGATAACAGGCACGTTTATCAGGATAAACTAATTCTGGTTGTAGTGACCGCATTTTCTCTTTAAAAGCAAGTTTAATATTGTTTTTCTTCCTGATTGAATCAACACATGTAAGAATACACAAAAAGTTCTATCTGCGCAGGCAGAAAATTCACCAAATGGATTTGGAAGTTTCAAGTTGCCATTGACTTAATACATTTTTACACATTTGCCCCCTGAAAATTTTTCTGTTCCCCTGGAAGCTATTTCACTCCCTTCAGTACCTTGTATGGCTACGAGCCTGGACCCACTTATTCATAAATACTTTGATGACTCTAAGCTCACCTTGGTTTTACCTTTTTAAATACTGGAATAGCAATTACAAAAGATCATGGGATGGAATTTTTGGTATGTGTCGATTTGGCCACACCAAAATGCCACTGACAAAATTGATGCATATCAAAACTCCATCCCGTAATGTGTTGTAATTGCTATTTGAAAAGTTTGTGAGCGGTTTTTTTTTTGACTGATATTGGCACCGCATTATAAATATTCATTACTCTGATTTGTTCTTCTTTTTAAATGTAGGCTAGTAACTAAGACTTAAGTTTATGTCTTGCTAAGCCTGGAGAAAATGTTCCACAAGGATTTTTCTAGTACTACTTACTTTTCGTACAATGTAATATCTGGAATCCATAATTGCTTCAAGTCTACTGAAAGTACATCGACCCCCTCAGCCTCCGCATCCCAAGTAATGAATTCATCCTTCCATCGTTGCGCCATCATGGCGGTGACAGAAACTTCCTGTTGTCTCTCATTCTGTAGAACATATCAATTTGAAAAAGTATAAATTTTACCAAAATATAAAGAACAAACGGTCTTATTACAAATGTCATGGTCCATCGTGCATAATACAAATCCCGCTGGAGAAGGATCCAGCGTGCCCAGATCTACCCGCTTTTGACCAAAGCTTTTTATTTTTGTTTGTAAATGCCCTCGGCAATAACATTCTACGGGAGGGGGTAGATGGCTCCGTGGTTTGTGATCCTTGATCGCAAGTTGGCCTGTATAGCGATTCCGTGGCTGCTCCCGTTTGGGCTGAGACCCCTCCGTTTATTTATTTTTTTTTTCTTTCTTTCTTTTTTTTTGGTTTGTTTTGTGGCGATGAGTTCAGCGAAATATGTCCGCCCGTGTTACGGGCCAGATCGCAGGCCACCGGCCCTGCATTGGTCAACATTTTATACGTTTGATGTCCAGTACAAAAGTTCTAGAACCGACTCTGCAATTTTAACACCATCACACCTAGCAAGTGTTATTGCATGCTGGCTGGTTAGATTCACACTTCCTTCGATTACCATGCCACTGCGGTGTTATACATTACTGTATTGGGATTAAAATTACAGCATGTTTACATCATTGCTGCCATGCTAAGTCAGTCAACCACGACGAAATGAGTAAAGATAAGTACCGCTTGTACGTGTTGGTCTCACCTGGTGGATTCTGTGTTCTATTACATTGCAATGGCGAATAAATTACACCACTTTTTGAATGTTTTTCCACCTCGACCCACTTATTGGAGGCCATGTTTCAAGCAGACACAATACAAGTATTGTGTTCCACTTGACTTACATGGTACGTAGACTATAAAATCACTCTTTCTGAATTTTAGTTTCAGAGGTACTGTACTAATTGCAGAAATGAGATCAAAACAATTCGTTCGATCCTACAGGAAGCAACAACAGGAAACTCTTCATCTTGTCTGTTTGTCATGTGACTTAGTGGAAGACCTACCTCCGAGCTTAGAGTACGGTAGAAACTGAAGATCAGGTTGTTGGGTTACATTTTCAGATTATGCATTCATAAATCTTGCAACGTGTAATAATTCAGGGAGTAAAGCTATTACCTTAGTTTTTTTTCGGGATTGGGGGTGGGGGTGGGGGCTGAATGTTTTGATTAGGACTTAGAGATATTTCTTACTGTGAAATTTTGGTGCAATGGAAACACAAGTTATGATAATCAAGTTATGATTATCGGAAAATACTTAAGGAACAGTGGGAAGGATCCGTTGGTGTTGGGAGGGAGCAGGTTCCTTTTCAAAAAAAATCTAGATAATTTAAAACAAAAATCGGGTGCCGCAAAGTCAGTTTAGCTTCCACATTCGTATCAGAGATAATAAAACAATGCCACAAGTTGGGTGTAAACAAACCATCATTTATAAGAGCAGGCAAGGGAGGGGCAAGGGAGGGCGTCCCTCTAAAAATTATGATTAAAAATTAATATTGCGTTAACCCTACATTTTAACATATCTCTCCCTTTGTAAATAATTTCGGGACCCTGGAAGCTATATCGCCCTTCCACTACATTGGCTGGGTACGAAGGATAGCTATAACATCACAATCAAATTTCACCGTAAAATTACCCAAACCTAAACAAGTTTTCTTTCAGTGTTTGAAACTGAGTCAGCTTCCACTACTCCGGCTGAAAAACTATTCCAGACATCACCAACCCTGTTTCTTTATGCAAATTCCATAAAAGCTGACTGACAATGTTGTTTTGTAAGATACAATTGAAACAATGCTCCTTGCGCTGTGTCGCATGTTACTCAAAATCAGCATATGAAAAAGTAACCTTAGTGTAATGAAGACCACAAAAATTTGAATTCTTCAATCATGTCTTCCTTAAGGTTTCGACAATCAAGGGATTGGGGCAGGCTCGTGGCTAAGAAAGGGGGAGGTGGAGTAGTGCGAGTGGTATCCCTCTTATAAATATTTTCCCTCTCTAGAGATAATTCGCTTCCTAGAAAATTTTAAATGACTATTGCCTGAATGCATTTTAGCATATCTCTCCCTCCTAAATATCTTTCTCTCCCTGTAAGCTATTTCGCCCCCTTCAGTACCTTACACAGCAAAGGGCCTGGATTACGGCATAGTTTCCAGCCTATATCACTCTAAGACAATAAGATTCCGGTTCGTGCCCTTAATGATGAGATTCTTTTGACTTTTGACGAGTTGACACCTAGTAGAGTGATGTTTGACGTTTAACAATATCCCTATATTATGCCAAGCTAACCATAAAATGATGGGCTAGTTGCAGGGCTGGAGGACTCGAGTCCGGACTCGACCTCGAGTCCGGACTTAAGTCCACTTTTTTGGACTCGGACTTGGACTTGGACTCGGCATCTTTGGACTTGGACTTTGACTTGAAATCGGACTCTCTGGACTCGGACTTTGGCTTGGACTTGAAGTCGAGTCCATCAAGTCCAGCCTTTTCTTCATCACATTCTTTTTTACTAATTCGGAGGGGAGACATTTGGCAGCTGCTTCTTTATTTGGATAAGCCTCCGTGATTGCCCTGCACAAACCATTGACATTTATGGACGATAATTCTACTTTCTGGTTTCTATCTTTGTCCCCTTATGGGTTGTGTTATATAGGGGGAAGAACTACTTAGCTAAGATACATCTCTGGGATAGTCCAGCTGAAAAATTAAATTGCTATGTCAACATTGTTACACATGCGGGGCAGCACAACATGAGTTTGTGTACAACTGTACTGCAATTGTGTTCAAAATTGATTAAAAACTTGACAGGCTATAACATCAAAGGGTTTGAGTGACTGCAGCGCTGCTGCCCTAGTTTTAATATAATTTTAGTTTATTTTTTATTTTATTTTATTGTTATTTTATTATTATTATTTTATTTTCTTTTATTATTTTATTGTTATTTTATTTAATGTGATTTTATTGCATTTTATTTTAGTTCATTTTATTTTATTTTATGTATTGTACACATTACATAATGATCAGGAGTAAAATGTGATCAAAACCAGTGCATTCTTAGATTCTGATTCCATTTTACCAAGTATTTCGTCTAATTGTTTTACTCTTATTGCCTAAAGCTTTCACAGGAAAATTAAACTTAAAAAAATAATAAAAAGAATATATCCAGAATACTTGTTTCTTATATGTTTGTTTATGAACAGGAAGAGGTACGATGAGATGAAACCATTCTGTATGTTAGATGGCGCTGTGACAAAGGGACCCTAGCTGTATGGTCCCTGTGGCTGTAGGCAAAGATATATGAAATGGTTGTGCAGAGAGCATATTTTGATCAGCTTTTTACTATAATTTCATTCAGTTTGGCATGTGGTTTTTCTAATTTGTTTGGTCAGTTTGTAGTAGCATATTGAGCTTAGTGCATTATAGCCTAAGATCAAAGCTAAATACCAGAAAATACCTTACTTGTTTTACAATTTTGGACTTGGACTCGGACTGGGACTCGAGAACACTGGACTCGGACTTGGACTTGGACTCGAGCCCCTCGGATTTGAACTTATGGACTTGGACTCGGACTTGGACTCGAGCTTGTTGGGCTCGACTACAGCCCTGTAATAGTTGTCTGTAAATTCGACACCCTTATCTGGGCCCTGGGCTCCCTTAATTTTGGCGAAAACAATCATTCTGAATATATCGAATTAATCTGTATTTTCTAAACTGAATTTTCTAACATGATGTTATCACTTTTCACATAATACCGTAGAATATCGGTATTATGTGAAAAGTGATAACATCATAACACCGTCGGTATGACAATCATTGGCGTCATCAGACATTTTTAGAAGGGGTCGTATTTTGTGTGAAGAAGAAAGTTATTGCCGCGGCAGCGGCAATGCTCGAGCGTACTATAGCGAACACTACGGCGTGGAATCCAGAGGCGAAGCCCCGGTGGGGGTCCAGGGGGCGAAGCCCCCGGAAGCTCTAAGGAGTTAGACATTTCAAATACCTATAATGCGGTGAAATTATCGTCAATATTGCTAGTTTGATAAATGCCAAAAATATGATTTTTCATTCATATAAGAGCAAAACGTAAACCCATTTTAAGTCTTAAAATGACAATGGCACTAGAACGTTTTCCTTTTAATATTGGGGGCCTATCATGGCATCAATGGGCTCGGTCAAGGGAACCAAATGGTAGGATCCAGAGGCAAAAGATTCCCTGGACATAAACCGTTGGAAGCTTGTGGAATATAATGGAATGTTCAATATCAAGGAGGTAAAAATAGCTAACCTCAGATAACAAATCATAGAAAAGTTTTAAGCAAACTGAACTCTGCAATGCAAAGAAGTTTAAGAAAATGGTTCAGATCTGCATGAATAGCATCTCTTAACTGCTTAAGTTATCAGGCTCAGGTAAGTTTGTGCACAATGTGATTTTACCAATTTACTTAATGTTTTACTTTCAACTTTTCTCTCACAAGACCTAGAAAAAACCTTACATGTCATTTATTCCATTAAAATAGGTAATGAAAAGGTAAAAATTGAAAACGCCGAGCAAAAAATGGAGGAAGAACAGAAGAAGTTGTCTGGAATTTAGAACAATGATTGATCTGTCACTCAGTTTGATATGTATGTAGAGATAAAAGGAAGTTAATTTTCAAATATCGGTACAATCTTTTCCTAAACCTGAAGTACCTTTCGACATGCCAGATTTTTGTGGGGTAACTACCTCTTCATAGTACTATCCGATCGAGTAAAAACGCCTTATTGCTGAAATATCGAACCGTCGAGCCGAAGGTGGATATTTAACACTGACAAGCATATGTCATGCATTTAGTGCGCTAGGAGTCGAAATCTTGAGAGGGCATCCTACTTATCAGGTTTTTCTATGTGTAGTAATGTTAAAACCCTCAGAACAGTCGACTGCTACAATATCATCACAATTTTTCATTGAGATTTTAAGTCACTTTGAAATGTCAAGCATGCGCAAGTCCGTTTTAATATTAATGTATATCCTATACTGACATGAAGCAGTTTACCCACCTAAATAAATAGATTCAAGAGATGAACATCTTTCTAAGATAGTTTCTATAAAATAATTGTTTCGTTGAAAAAAGAAATCTTTTAAAGGTATTTCATCAAATATCCTTTTCATATTTTCCTATCATTTCTGTACGTGGTGGTATTAGATATATGATTATAATACTGTGGAACGGTGTGGCTACATTTCACCTCACCTTTAACTGTTTAAAAAGTTAGGGTGGAAAATAGTTATTTGGGGGACTCGATCTGTTATTGTAATTTAATATTCAGCATATTAAAAGAAATTTATACTTTGCAATGACAGAACACACCTATTTCAATTTTTGGTACATCATTTAAAGTGACAACGTTTCTGTAAAAAAGAAGCTCAAAGGGGGTCGTGTGCACCCCGACCTCCCCCTGGTGACGCCTATGACAATACCGATGATACCGGTATAACTGAAATCACCGGTATAACGCCTTACCCTACCCCATTTACATGTTCCTTTTATATCTGTGATCATCAGATCCTACCTTCCTTATTCATACACGTTGACGTCATATTGTACGACCTATTCGTCATTCGACGTATGAAACATCCTTCAGCCACCGCTGACTAGTTTTTCGAGAAATATTTTATGAAGTCGCCAATCCTGGATTCATAGCGCAGTATAAATA
This sequence comes from Holothuria glaberrima, assembly GCA_009936505.3. Classification (NCBI taxonomy): domain Eukaryota; kingdom Metazoa; phylum Echinodermata; class Holothuroidea; order Aspidochirotida; family Holothuriidae; genus Holothuria; species Holothuria glaberrima. The sequence continues at coordinate 803 of WURT03674213.1, read as the reverse complement.
AGTCATGAAGACGCCATGAATGATATTTCAAAGGGTGTATATATTTCCGTAGTATACTCACGAAATAAATGAGCTGGAAAGGAAGAAACCGAAGCTGCACATTGACCGTTTCTGTAAGATTCCAGACGGGTCTCAGCGAGTTTACTCCGTAGTTTTTAGTGAGTCGTTCGAGTAGTTTCTTCTGAGGGGAGGAACTACCAAATCTAGTAGTCGTCTCGTTCGCTGCTTCAGCTGAAGAAAAGAAAAACACAGTTACCTTTTTCTTTCCTTGACACTGTTATATTATGGTACCAGGCGGGTATCCAAGGGGAGGGTTCGGGGGTTGAAACCCCTCATGCAATATACATTTTTGGGGTAATGGTTAAAATTGTCATTCAATAAAGCCCTGCGGGTGCAACCACGAACTTTCGTGAAAGCTGCAGTTTTGGTGAAGCGCCACCACAATTAGGAACACACGAAGGAATCTATAAAATGTCTTTTGGGTCGTTTTATTTGGCTTATTTCTCACGTGTGCTTACGGATTTTTGTCAAATGTTAACCTCTCGTGGCGATTGACCTGGATATCCAAGCCGTTTACGCTTGGTTCCTTTCTCATCGCGTGCGCATGCCTTGAGCCCTTGTCTCACATCTTTTTTTCATTGCGCCAGTCCCCTCCCCAAACGGAGAGAAATGGGCTGGAGCCTAAATCCCTCTTGATTCAGCCTGTCGCACACGATATATATATACCTCTTTTTTTTTTTTCTTTCTTTTTTTCAAACTTTTATTCTCCGTCTTCCCTTTCACTCCCTTCCACCCCTTCTTTT
>WURT03674202.1:0-14686 GCA_009936505.3 Holothuria glaberrima | reverse complement strand
CAACAACAACAACAACAACAACAACAACAACAACAACAACAACAACAAAAGGATGCCAAGTGTAACCCCCAATCCCCTGCCCTTTATTCCAACCTTATTCGAGAAGCATCACTCTCTTGTTACATACACAGTTGTTTGTACTCCAAACTTGTTAAATTTAACCAAGATCGTGGTCACTAAATATTCAACTATTTTCTCGTTCAAAATAAGAAGGAAATGCAGATGAAAATGTACTTCTGGTTTGATTTACAACGTGAAAGTTTTAGTTCAAAAATTACATATTTCATTAGCTCAATGTACAGATGTAACAGGAAGTCTAGGAAGTTTTTTCAGTCTGCTCATCGCGGTGTACCAAAATGTAATGTGCGGTGGTCCCCGAAGTTGTACCCACTGAGAGCCGCTGGGCAGGCTCGATCTATCACGATATCTCCAGTGTCCTTCGGGGCCACTTGGGTTATTGAACGTCAAAACCGATCGATGTGGTTAAATCGAAGTACAAAAATCTTTAGAGTAACGGTTTAAATCCTTGACGCGTGCATGGCGATTACATGTGTTTGGAATGCCGCCAAGAGGAGGTCCATTTCAGTGACCTAACTTTAACGGATTAGTTCAGGATCTTTTACTTATTTGGGTTGCACCAGGTCATTCCGGAATGACAGATGGAGAAAATTTTCACAGCATGAGTGGACACCACAATCACATTTAGGGTCCTAAGGGTCCCAAAATGGGGTTAGTGCAGGGACCTTGATTTCATTATTACCTCTCATGTAAAGATTTGCAAGGGCAATTAAGAGATGACTGGACGCGTAAGATGCCGTATGTTTAAAAAATTTAGCTGAAAAATTACGGAAAGCGTGATGTTAAAAATATTCCATCGGAGCCTATAGGGGCCGCATAATTAGGGACTTCAAAAAAACTCGGCGGACCGGATGAAAAGTCACCGCATCATACTTTGCAAAGCCTTTGTTCTAAAAGAACAGTTTGGTAAAATTTCATTATGATCAAAAATGGCTAGAAAATTTTAGAAAAGAACACTTTATTTCACTCTTTACATCCGGTTCATTAATCTATTGACAATTTTTCTTTGACCTTTTGACAAAGCACCCTCAAATTCTGAGTTTTGCGTACTATTTTTTTTTCTTTATTGCTCCACTCCCTGTGTCTATGTTTTCATCTTTTTTCAAATTGCAATTGCACCATCGTTGGGAATATTTCGATAACGACAATTCGAGAAACTCCGATGCATCTTCCGTGATCACCAACGCTTAGTGATATTAAAAAGTATTTGTAGTAGGGCAGCAAGTATGTGAAGAAATCAATACTTTACGACGAAAAAAAAAACAAATTTGTGACAGTGTTTATATATGCTATAGAGACAAAAAAGGAATTTCAATTGACTCACCAAAGGTTATGGCGATGAGATTCTTACAGCTACAAATTTGGCGGAATCAGTCACACAACCATTGGAATTCACTGTCAGCAGCAGACGGTAATGGGTGTCACATACCAGCTGTACTTTACTAGCAGGACAAAATAGCCTCACTGCTGATTACAGTCTCTTTTACTTTTTTCTACGAGTCTTCCATCCTACTTCAGCAATGGAAATAACAATTTTATAAACCTTTTATCCTATTATGCCTTAAAGTACTTGTGGTCTACTATCGCCACGATGGTTTAATCACACACCAGTTATATTTGTAGTTTCGATTAAACTCGAGGTTTTTAACCGGTCAATTTCATTGACTCAATGGACAAATAGTTTACCCGTGGAATTCTTCCCCGCCTCCTTGAATTGACTTCTTCAAACATCCTCCTGCCTCTCAGTCAATATTTATGAGATATTCCTCCCTCCATCCACTTACTAAAACACACAAGCCTTTTGTTCACTATTGTTAAAAACGCCGCGAATTTGTAAGCTGCAACTTACTTTACAATGAGAGCCATTCTAGCTACCCATGTCTTCAATGAATAATCATCCTGGGTTAGATTCATCCGGCGCCAAACATTTCCTCATTAAATTTAAATTTGTTTCGCTTCAAAACAGACTGTGAGATGGGCATGTTTTCCTTGATCAGCGTTATTTCAAGTTAAGCGAAGACATTAGAAAGCGTGAGCAAACGTACTGTTGTCCGTTTCGCATGGTACTTACCTAACCACTTGCATTACGATTCCCGGTTTGACAATTTGATCCCGCCCATAGTGTTCCTATATCCATGATTGTAGAGAGAAAACTGATGTGTTATGTTGAATAGATAAAAGAGTAAAGATGCGAGTCACAGCAAAACCAAAATCTACGCGTTTTAAAATGGCTTGTACGTATTTCTATGGAACCGTTCACACAGAAAACACGTTGCGAAATAGTTTCTGTGTGAAACGTCCCATAGAAATACGTACAAGCCATTTGCTTTGAGGCTCCTGGCCGCAAAACGGAGCAGATTTCGGTTTTGGTGTGAACGCACCCTAAAGTTGCGTTTGTATGGGATAACGCACGTTTCACAAGTCAAGAGAGCCCGTTTTGGGTCTTTCTCCGTGCCGAATGCACTCGTTATTAAGAGGCGCTACTTGGATCATTACAATCAATGGGTTCATCACTATAAGGATACATTGCCCTGAATGTCCACTTCGCCCGTTGCCAGGGGCTTGGCATACAAGTGAGGGTGCAAATCAAACCTAATTGTTAACCATCTTTGCAACTGGAACTCCACTTACTTTTAACACGTATAACTTAAGTGACTTGATTTTCATTTTTTTGCCTGGAAACTCAAATTTTCTAAAACAGAATCCTCCTAGAATGGAATTATTTGCAAGACTGTATATATGTTAAAAAAGTAAGTCATGAACCTGGCTGACTATAGCACAAGTTCCCTCACCAGCCAAGTTGAAATTTTGCAGGTAACAAAAAGGACCTCTAAGATGAGAAAGTTGGCCGGATAACCTTGAGAATCGTCCGTTTAAATCAAATTGTTCGACTTGCTTTTGACGGAAAATCGGTCCATGTAGTCAATGCATCGAAAGATAGCATCACACCTTTAAATGCTACTTACCAAAGAGGGCGTGTACACCCTCGTTCGTTGATTTTAAGTACATGGGAACGTACTATTACATTGTACGAGTTACGTAAACTTTTTGAAAGAATCTTTTTTGGTTGATTTCCGAGAAGAAATCTTGACATCAGACAAACATTTGACAGAGATACAACTAGCAGATAAAACATGGACGAACAAGTTCTTCTGCCCCGATAAGTTACTGATGGTAATTGTGCTGAGGGCGTCCTTGAGATAGGGTATTAAAGTATACCTTTATTGGGATATAAAGACCATATTGTTCAGGACTATACACAGAAGAAATTCGCGAAATCAGGATTACAAAGGCGTTCTACCGTCATCGTCTTTTTCATTAGAGGTGCATTCTTTCGTAAATTAATGGAATTTTACACATAATAACCGAGATTTACTTGGACGGATTCAGGTATAAAGTAGGTTTAAATTTTCATTATTTTCAACCACAATTTGAAAACATTCTTATTGAAACGGACTCACGTATTTTAATCTCTCTAATTCGGAAGATTTAACACTGTGGTTAAACAATAAAATAAAACTCTGTAAAAAAATATGCACTGAGTTCCTTCAGAACGTGAATTTGAAACCCCTCTCTTCCTCTCTCCTCCCCTCGGACAGTCAGATAGCTTCACACGACATATTTGTGTATGTACCTATATTTGAAAAAAAAACCATGTACGTGATAGTTTGTGTGTGTGGTTACATGTATGTGGTAAAAAGGACGCGCGAAGCGCGCCGGAGAAAAGCCATTCTGTGATCATTAAGAAATAGCCAAGTCGACTCCTCACGGAGCAAAATATCAGGAAAGTTTACATACGTTGGTTAAAACTTTGAAGTGGGGCTAGAAAGGTATCCGTCACCTTTAACAAAATTGTTGAGGAGGCCAGGCTGCCCACCATTCCCGGTGATCGTCATGTCTGCCTTTCTCGCGTTGCATTAGATTTCAACCGAGCCGAAATAGCCTGGTAAACCGAATCCAGTCCGCCCTGTACCTACCCCGCGGAGCGGACTCTGTTTGCTCAGCTCCTCAGCTTCCCAAACCACCAACTGAACAAGGAATATGCCGTACAGTCTGCTACGTATAGCGACCCTGTTACCGTGCTCCACCCATGTAAACAAAACTGTTGCCATGTTACCAGCCTTTTTAAAATTTTTGCCCAGGGGCGTGGAAGGCGCCGAAAGAAAATATTGGAGAACAAAAATTGTTATTTCCTAAAGTTAATACATTTTAGCTCTCTTCTCAAATATATCTCCGTCCCCTGGAAGCTACCCGACCCCTTCAACTCGGCGTCTGGCGGCGGGCCTGCATTGATCTGGTTCTGCCAATCTTGAGAAATTCAGTTTGAAAAGTTTTCAAATAATTGAAAAAAAGCTTTTTCCAAATTAACATGCAGTGTTCCTGTATCCCTCTTATGGTATCGATGAGCAACAAAGATTAGCAACTTCATTCGATTGGCGATAAGCTAGACGCAAACTTCGTAATAGTGTTCTTCATCAACTTTATACGGTAACCCCCATTCCCTCCCCAAAAAAGTAACAAAGAATATTTTATTTATAAAAAAGACAGCAAAACATCATACCAGGTGAATAAATTATAGCATGACAAAGAATTTTGAATTTTTTGCAAGTTGTTTCTGTGACGGTCAGCAAAGTCTAAACCTGAGCACACAAGAGGCGAAGTGCGAAAGTTGACGCCTATACCGCGGGCGCTAGAGCGACTGCCCGCGCGATATTTTGTTTCCCAACTCCCTTTCAAGTTTGCAAATGTAAAGACAACACAAGACATACGTAACTTAACAAACTTGAGGGTGAATAGGATTAACTTCTTAAGATTTCTTGTACTCGAATGGTTGCAGTTACTCCATTGGATTTAATGGATCGTTTCGTGTTTTCTTGGTCAATAAATACGGCATAACTTGATCACAAATATTTGCCGAACGTGATTCTGTGGTCAACCCGCAGCACCATAGCAAAGGGCGGTAGTGCATACAGGTGGTGACAAAATGGGTAACCTGATGTGACTGATGATGACAGTGACTAACTTCTCAATATTCCCAGCATTCAATGAAAACAAAAGTTCCTAGTTTTCCCTAAAGTTTTCAATATTCCGGGATAATTGTTCCTATAGTCAATTGGACAGGTCTAAAATGCTTCTATAACCAATCATCCAGTTGATATATACGTTTATTGGCCAAGAAACTACATAATGACAGACTGGCCACCGTCTGTTCTGGACCAATCAAATCCCCACAGTTTCCCGGATTTGAGGTATTTTTGCCGGAATTTCATTACTTTTCTCTGAGGGTAAACTCCTTTTCCAGTTACGTACTGATTTACAGTAGCCTATGGCTAGGAACCCTGGCCGGTGAAGATGATGACGACGACGGCGACGGCGGCGACGGCGACGACGGTGACGATGGCGACGATTTAGCAAAAAAACGCATTAAGTTTGAAAAAGTACTGTTGTCACACCCTTCATAATATTGGAACAATAAGCTAGTTCAAACACGTTTTCATTGGGGTGATTGAAAACTAGGCACAGTCCCCCTATTTTAGGTGAAGATGATTTATCATATCTTACTTCCTACACCCTATAATCTTCTCATCCGTGTATATATGATACACCACGCTACATTTTAGTTGGATCTATCAACAAGAAGCACCAATATTCCATGTGGCGCGGATCCGCCAAACATCCTCTTCAATGACATCTTGTCAGAATATTGTCCGAGCTTTTTTCAGGTTTGCTCATCTACTTACTGAATGTCGTTTTCATCGAAACGAAACCTCGGTTTAGCATGTCAGTCCGCGAGCGAAGCTTTTTGATTTAAAAGAACATTTGTTATCGGAAATTTGCGGAAATAGGTCAAAATTATCTGATCATTTGGCTTCCTATTTGAAGGAGAAGCGATATCGAAAGAAATCACAGCAAGCTACATACGTCATTTCGGTCAGTCGGGAGTCAACAACATCCCCCGAGAAACTTTGGGGCACACCACTGTCAAATTGGCAACTTAGGCTATTAATCCGTCTGTAAACAGACTCAGAAAATGTCTGACGTGGGAGAATGAAAACTTAGGCAAACCCCACAATTTTATGCAATAATAATAGACCGAGGACCATGTGAAAAAACTTATCGCCCCTGCGGCCATCTTGTTTTACCTGAAGCATGCTTATAGATTCCATGGTACTTCATGTATTGTGCACGTTAGGAATACCATGGCGTTTACTCCTGGTCTTACCAAGATGGCGGACGATGCAGTCAATCGTGAAACGTAGGTGAGTGTAAAATGGTGAACTTTTATATAGCATGTGTGTTGAGAAGCCTCAACTGAAAAAATCCCTGATGGGTTGTCTCTAGAGTAGATGTCTTTCTATGTCGCCAAACAACTGACAGGTGGTCTCACTTTTACGAGCAGATGTAAGGAACGCCGTACATGTCTTTGCCTAATAAAACCGTAGAAAGTACAATAGGTGCACAATTCAACCTTGTTTACATATTTCATGCAGTGTACTTTGCTAGCTACGAAGCTGAAATCCTCACGTGGGATACAGTAATATAACTAATAGAAAGCAAACGAATTTTACGGGATGTAGACAACATGAAGGAAGATATGAGGATCGCATTGCCAGATTACGTTAACGGTTGTGACCTGTTCCACTTCACCATGCACTTATGTGAGAAGCAGTACTGAAGGTCCTGCAGGGTGATCTCATGATTTCACTCAACACTTTTAGGAGTCACCCAGTTTAAAACACAACAAAATGTTCGATGTTACAATTCCGTTCCTCGGTTAGCCTCAAAAGGGCACATGTTTTGCTATGTTCTTCCTTTGCTTACTCCATTGCCAAAAGAGGTAGGCTTATGTTATTGCAACACGCTATTACATAGTAACCATCTGTTCTTTGACAAAAAAGCAATGCTTAATACTTTTCCTTCATTAAACGCCAATATAGAGTCAACTCCTAACCGAAGGTGCCATAACCACTGCTCAACCGAGTGAGGGCGCTCTATAAAGTACGTGGCAGCAGATATACCACCCTTTCGTTACGAATAACCTCTCATGCCCCTTTTTAATATCTGGAGAGAGAAGCACATAAGAGCCAAAACATCTTATTTACGGACACAATGTAATGGACAGAGGAAGAATCAAACCAGTAATAAGCCTTATGCATATGACGTCACAGAACAGAAAAAAGCGCCCTCGGCTTGGGTACAACATACACCAACACAAATGCAGACAGTTTCTTACCGGTCGGACATACTCACTTAAGTCTGCTTGGGCGTGCAAAGGCTGCGTCGTGCGTAAAGTATGCGTACCAAAGTCATGCACCTTATCTGGCTGGCTTCATAGCGTCGACGTGGGAGGTTGGGAGGGAGCTTGCACCAAAGGTCAAAAGGTCAAATTCAGTGGACGCGCTAGTTGTTCTGGAGGACACTGCGCCACGAATCACATTGCTTTACTACATAACCGTACCTAGCGGCTGTGTGTGTTAGTTTGTCCTCCAGAACGTGGTTGTGTTAGTCGACTTTTGTACGCGTGAAACCTCCATATACCGTCCATCACGTAAACCGTATTCGAGTTTCCGTTTCCTTACTAAGCCCCCCCCCCCCACTTTTCCCTGACTTATCTCCATTTTTCTCACTTTCCCAGAGAAGGGGGCTATGGTCATTTTCCCATTTTTGCAAGTCTCTGTTGAGCAGTACCCCCTCTCAGTGCAGCATACTCTATAAGCGCCATTGCTGTTTATAATGTCCGATAAGAAAATGTCACTCTAAAGGCCGGTTTCTTCTTCAAAATATTTACGCGCTGTAAAGATATCACAATCAAATATGGTCATCCCTTGCTCTTCCGGACCAAACACGGACATAGCTCAGAATTGAACAGTTTTCAACTTTGACAGCTTTATAGCGCTGTACTGATATAAATCGGCCTTAAAACCCGCCTCTAGAAATAAATGTACATGACATCAATATACATAGCAAAAAATAATTATACTTTGATAAGAGACATTGTGGGCGTACTCTTGAGCACTGCAGGTGTATTTATACCAACAGACAGCAATTTAATTATGAAGACATATAAATGAGGTATGTACAATTCATTTCATATCATATTGACGTCATATTCACTGTATGAAATGTTTTGACATCGTTACATAATATGCAGTTTCCACTTACAGGCCTTCACGGGGTTTAATTTTAACCTTCGTTGTACTTTCCATCGTACCGGTAACATTTCCTCTAATCCTAAAGGATACTTTCCTTTTTTCATCATACATAGAAGAGTAACTTTCAGGCTGATACGGAAACAAAGATGTGATCAAATGGGAGATAACTTGTAAGCGGTTACCAATCAGGATTACGGATAAAAATCGGTTTTAGTTTTTCTTTCATTCTCCTTTCTCTTTTATTTCGGGGACCGGAAAGAAGAGCTTAACCATCTACTTATCACAGATTGTTCTTCATATTTAGTTAACTTCCCTATCCATATATAGTCCAATAAAAATCGAAACTTTTGGTCATTGCACTTTTTCTGTTTTAAAACAAATACCTGTACGCAGTATGTTTATAAGCGAAAGTTGTGAAATTATTTGCAAAGTGGAGGTTATTTTTCCCTACCAAAATGAAGGGATGCACTTTATTAATTTCTCTCATAGGGCAAGGTTGAAATTGGTCTTCGTTCTGTATACATGCGATGTTTGTTTTTGATGTTTCCGCAGAGGTAATTGGGGGATTTTTTTTTTAAATGTAAACAACTCCCATCAGAAGTTGGTAGTTCTAAACGAATTGCTTGAAGCTAGGATTTTATCAGGAGAGTCATGTTAGCATTACCTTAGCATCAGATTAGCGAATAACAAATGTACACTCTAAAATCAAAGGAGTAAAATTCACTCCAAAAGAGTGTCCAGAATGATTACTCCCAAGCACGAGTGAATGTCACCCGGAGTGGAGTGAAAATTCACTCCAAATAGAGCTTTACTTCATTCCATGTGTGTGAAATATCGCTCTATTTGGAGTGAATTTTCACTCCACTTCGGGTGACATTCACTCGTACTAAGGAGTGATCACTCTGGACACTCTTTTTGGAGTGAATTTCACTCTTTTGATTTTAGAGTGTAGACTGAGTTTAAATTTACGTGTATCTACATTTAACAAAAAGAACTAATTAGTCAGCATCCGGTCATTACAGTTTGTATCCCCAAATACAAGGTGCTTTGAACTAAATCTTCATATATTACTGCACTGTGATTAAGGTATACCTGTTTAAAGAGTGATTATTTTTAAGATAACCCATTATCTATATGCAAAAATTGCTAGTCTACGATACGCGTCCAGCGTTAATATTTCTTTTGTTGACTCTGCATAAATTATCTTTCAGTCACCTGCCAGGTGATTTACAGTTTAATTTGTAGTAGGATGACGTTTATCAGGGGAACAGTCAAGTTCCTAAATTGTCCCATCATATCCACAACATTATTATCCACAAACGGTGACGCATTGCAGTAACTGTACAGCCGACTAACCTCAATATATTGGCCTACTTCATTACAGCCAACGCTAGAGATGTTTTGTGAGTCTCTCTGTTGGATATTTACTTAGCTAATTTTTATTTAGGAGGTACAGGCGCAGAAGGACCAAATTTTGACGGATTTTAAAAGAAATCGTGTTTTGCCTGCATGTTTTCAGTATTTTTTACATCAGACAGGTAGGCCTACGCTATTTACATGTCAATAGACCTTTCTGGAGTGACTCATCACGCAGTAAGTCTAGTCTTTGTCAACTTGAATCAACTTAAACTTTCTTTTTCAGTCCTATGAATTATACACCTCAATTATAACCAGCTGTACAGATGACATGGGCTGTTACCGTTCGTGCTGATTTCAGAGCCTCACTTCTAAGCTTGATTCATCAAATTTACGAAAACAGCCGGGAACCAAATCGTTGCGAAAGGGACAAAATTAAGCCTTTTTCAATTTCCAAATTGGTGATGACCGTTTGCGTGATCAGGAGTGATTACATGAAGCCATAAGGGGGAATCGTATTACACTTTGATATTGTAAGTTTCTATTATTTTCCATAAATTCCAGTACACTGGCAAACGCGACATCACAATTCGAAAAAGGGTGAGCCCCCGTGGCTATACCTGAATCGACTATACCACGCTCCCTGTGGTCTACTTGTGACAAAGGTGTCAGGGATTTAGACAATGCATCGGAATGACGATGTATGGATTTATTGGCATTGGTCAGGGCTGTCGAAGGATGAATTCTGAACTGAGCGGTGTGATTCGGCCCTATTTTACAAAAGAAATATTTGAAGATGTATTTTGTAGTGTAGAATTTCAAATATATGCCGTATACTCGCATACTCAGAATCTTTGACAAAGTAAATGTTGCATAGTTTATGGAAAGGGCGAAAAACACAATGTTGCATAGCCCAGAGACTAGACTCTCTCAGTACCGCAAGTAACAAAAAATGTTCAAATAGGTCATGCAAATTTCACCGGACAAAGCATTACATTTATACTAAAATCATACAGTTGCAATTTTAGTAGAGCTCACGGGTGCTAACCGCTCAGCAGGGAATACCACTACGATCTCGTATATACATAATCAGCTTTTGAAAGATGTGTATACGGGTGCCTGCCTTACAGGACTAACTAATATTCCTCGATACTAGTCGTAAAGCCTATAACATTCCTTGATACTAGCCAGTAACGTAAAACGATACTGTCGAAGGCGCGGCCCCTTGTGTGTACAGAAATCTTGGTGCAATACTGACAATATTGATTCACCTTAAAAATCCTAAGTTGATATAGTTTGCGCAAAAGTATACATTCTCTGAGGGAGAAATCCCCTTCCCTCTGGATCCTTCCATGCTGAGATGCTTTTATCTTTCTTTGTGAAGTTAGGATGGGGAAGGTTAGGTATCTCCAGACCTAAGTGGCACAGTAGTTACTGTATTTTTTTCATATACAGGACCTACTATAGTTTGACATTGCTACATATGTGAACAAAACGACACTTTTGAAGTGTCATCACACGGGATTGAAATGAGGGAGCGGTTAGTTTTTTGCTCTACCCTGATATGGGCGTGTACAAGTGAAATAACGGTTGGGAAGGGTGCGCCTGGGTGGTGAGCTGTGGAACAAACAGCGATGGTTGATGAAAGATTGTTCAAATGGAACTAAAAATGCGAAATGACTAACTAGCGTATATCCTTAATCATGTAGACAAATGGTTCTTTATAACCATGTTGCAGTATCTTTGTCGTAGGCATACGCACACTAGGCGTGAGGTTGGCAACTGCATCTTCTCTCCCAGTCGGCAGACAATTATAGCTATCTTCAAGCAAAAATTTCTTTTTTCGGGTTGGCAAGCATTGGAATTTCAAGCAAAAGTGCTGCAGCCCAAAAATGAACATAGTACCTTATGCTTATGGTCATGCGGGATATTATCTGACGGAAAGAGCAAATTTTGTGGAGAAAAGCCTTTATTAGTTGACCCAAGGCAAGTGCCGAGTTTTTCCAAAACCAGGCTCCCAGAGAAATGGTTTTACCCTTTCAGGGCTTTACAAATGGTCCATGCACAATGACGTTTTCAAAGGACAAGGTTACACTATGCAGCAAGGACGGCCAACTTACCTGCGTACATAGGTTACAAAGGGTCAAAGACCTGTTGGAAAAAATGTGCGACAGTGTAAAGTGTATAGTAAGTCACTGATGCATTTGACCGCCTTATTTACCAATTTGTACACAGTTTTTATTTGGCTGAGGCGTAAGTGCTACAGTAATTGTGGTTATCACAATATTTAGATACTACAAAATCAGTTTTCCGAACCGCTTTTCAGTGGAATCTGTTTGTATTCTTATTCAATAGATAGAATGGGACTTTCTGTCAATATTTCAACAGTGTGTATTCGTCTAATTAAGTGAGTGGGTATGACCCCACTACACGAGAACCACCGTCTGTAATCAGTCTTTGGCTATTAAGACGGTGAGACAAATACATTCCAGTAGAAAAGGTTCAAGTACAAAGTGTAAATAACTGCAGTTTAGCAGGGTCCTATTATGTAACAGTTGGCTGTGTACAGCTTGGCTGAAGACTGGAAGAGAACTGGATCGACCGTCGCTCCAAGCTAAAACCGTTTCACTGTCTCAGCAGGAAACTACCACTTGGACACTCAAGTGGCAGCTTGGCCTCAGTGAAATCGAAACTAAAAGAATCAGTCATGCTCGTGGGTACGATGCTGAAAGTCCGTTTACCGCCACTTGTGGCGGCACGAAGGGGTAGCACCACTCCCTGAGTACCCACCCCTCTCTACTGCTCCCTACCCAAAGGAAATGTGTAGTTGACATGCTGTTACCCTCTGTCGATTTGCCTCCCCCCCCCCACACACACACACATCGGACATACATACACAAAACATTTTCCATGTGCCCTAATTAATCCTTACTTCTGACAGTGACCGTCTTCAGTAGCACTTATTGTTTGTCCTGCCTCGTAAAATCAATTTATGATTTGTTCCATCACTAAAAGATTGCCGTGCATTATTACATGCATGACTCTGATTGCTGAACACAGGCATGACTATTCGGCCCGAAATTTACATTAAATGGACGATAGGAGGCACTCCAGCAGCCAACACAGTTTCTCCGACATACAAATTTTTCCGCGGGAGAGAAATAAGAAAGATCATGGCACGAGATGGTTGCCGTCACTAAATTGGGGGCGCGGTGTACAAATCCCTCAAGATAAACTTTTTTGCTTCCTCATGCAACTTTGTTATGCTATACAACTACAAGTTCTACAGATTTGTTGGGGAACTACACAGCTAGTGTGTGACTTAAAGCTTAATAACAATTGAGTAAGTCTACCTGAAAACACTCTAAACTATATGTAATGATGGTCATATACAACCTTCACCATCAAGAAAAAACATGGGCCTAGCAAACTTCAAGACTGGGGGTGAACGTTGTTTCGGACCGCCGTCCCGGGGGAGGGGTGTAAGGGGAGGGGTTCCCCATGTCTTTTGAAAAATTCTGAAATATTTGAGGGTCCTTAGACGCAATTTGGTGGAAACTGTTGGGCATGAAGAAATTACTGCAAATTTTTATCATTTTCACACTTGTTTTCGTCCTTGCATTGAAGCCGAAGCATACTTCCTTCCCACCACATTTTCACTGTAGGCTTAAGCCGCTCTCCCCCGGCCCAACCTCCTAGGCCTGTGAGAAAAATTAATTACAGATCTGCTTTCACAAGTTAACCGATCTAGAATATCACAGTAGATGGTGAAATTACGACGACCTTGACAAGTTTAAGTAAGATGTTTTATAGATGCACTTTACCACACTACTGATATCCGGGCTTCAACAATCAAAACGGAGTTTATCGTCAAAGCCAGCCTTCAGTTTAAGTGATTGTACAAAACTGCGCCTCAAATGTCAGTTGATTTATCTTTCTTTCGGTGAAAAGAATTCAATTGCCACTGTGAATGCCAAGGCTATTTCGACCGGCGAGACCATTAAATAATATCATAAGCCTCTCCGCATATATGCATACATGACACCGAATAATTTGCGTCCAATGTTTTTAAATTTAGTCGATAAATTCATCTTGATAAGAAGTGTTTATTCATTTGATATTCATGATTATGCTTCTCAGATGAGATAAAGCTACGATCTAACACTCAAGTTCTTGACAAGCCGTTTTAAATTACCCACAGAATGAGCATTTAGTGTTTAAAAATGCACCGCTTTTGATCAATGTTTAAGGTAGGCCTACTTTGGATGGTTAAACTGATGAAGCGCTGTGTAAAACGACTCCTTCGCGGTCACTACAAAGTCTTAGCTGTGTTGAAAATGTCTTTCTTAAGTGGCTTTTAGCTTTCTACAAGAAAACGATATTCCTAAAATTAAGGGGAGTATGAAATTGGTTATCTAACTTTGCCTTCGTTGCTTTTAAAGCTCTTTTCATGAGATTGACAAACAGGTTTACTCATAGGATATTCACGCTTTCTGCAAACTCTTCTCCATTTAGCACGTTTTGTAAAAATCAGTACAGCAAATTGAAGTAAATGTTAAGTTTTTGCAAAAAAAAATTCCTAGTTATACGCTATCAAAAATTATTTTCTCTTCATTGTATGACAAAAGTGATAATTTTACTGGTTAGCTGTGCCATATGAAACGATGTCTCTTATGTCTTTATATGGTAAGGAACATTTCAAAAATGACAGCTTCCCAGTCTGAACAATTGGCCTTTTCGCAATTTCGTCTGCGCATGTGCACAACTTGAAAATCCGGGGATTCACGATGACACTACCGTTCCTACAACACGTGTAAAGTAATTGAGTTTACTACAGAAGACATTAAAATTATCCCTTTTAAGATCCATCGAGAGTGTATCGTACAAAGGGTTATTACCTTTGATTTGAGCAGCATGTACACCGTCTTCTTAGTCTTAAAAAAATTTTCAGTCTTATCCCTCTCACAAAATACTTAAATTTAAGCATGCTATGTGTGCTAGCGCGAGTTCCTTATCTTACATGCATCCCACAATTCCATGCGGTAGTTGAAATAGCGAAAATTCAAGGTTTTATTTCAAAAGTTCACTAAAGAGCATTG
>WURT03674181.1:0-17190 GCA_009936505.3 Holothuria glaberrima | reverse complement strand
CGCAAACGAAGATGCAAAGGGCGGAAGTTTTCCGAAGGTTGGTGGTGTAAATATGTGTAAATTTGGTGCTGTTAATACGTGTAAATATGGCGGTGTTAATATGTGTAAATATAGTGGTTAAATAGGTGTAAATATGTACGTATAAAATGTATAAAATTTCATGTAAATATTACAAGGGTTAGCTACAAAGAGAGGTTGAGTTGGCTGAAGGTCGGACAAGCAAATGAGTAAGAAAATGCTTTCGAATGGAATGCGTAATATAAAATTGGTATGGAAGTGAGTGAAGCCTAGTATTTAAGTGAAACTAAAGCAGGTATTTTCCTACGTGTTGAACTGTTAAAGGGCTGTTACTCCGTGTTTATAGAAAGATTAATTTTGTAAGAAAAATGTTAAGGTTTTCTACGCAGCATGGAAAATTCTAGAGATGAGGACTAGCATTTCTATTTTACGTTTTGTTTTAAGATGGCCTGTTGTTTAAGGCCTGTTGCCTGGAAACGAGCCAAACCACTGAGGCTGATGATGTAAACCCTCATCTGACTGGTCACGAGACTAGAGAGGGAATAAACCGGTTTTACAAGCCTAACGAATGGAGTATACTTGTTCGGAGTGTCTGGCGTGACGTCATAACGGCCACAATATGAAGTGACGATTGTGACAAGATACAATAAAACTACCATTCCCGTAGTCTATGTTGTTCAATTCATTTCACACTATTAATAGTTATTGTGGTAACGAAAAACTTACAAATTCTGATTCTTAATCGTAACATGTAAAGCTGGTAAAATAAAGAAGGCCTAGACCTTCGATATAAATTATAACAAATTCGTCTCAAAGTAGTACACTGGAAACCAGGCGCGGCGGAACGGAAAAAATATTGGGGGACTGAGTGCCAAGAAGACTATCTAAGCGGAGCGCCACCATCAGTTGGCGCGGAGCGTACAAGAAAATTTTGTCTTTACAAACCCTCAGATGGCCGGAAACGGCACTTTCCGAGTGTTTTAAGCTGCATGTACCCCTCCTCGAAATATGGATTTCATGTCTGCAATTTCTCAATTAATGAAAAAAATCAATCTATGAAAAAGGGTAATACATGTTTCTAAGCGGAGCGCCACCATCATTTGGCGCGGAGCGGAAAAGAAAATTTTTGGCTTTACAAACCCGCAGATGGCCGGAAACGGCACTTCCCGAGTGTTTTAAGCTGCATGTACCCTGCCTTGAAATATGGATCTCATGTCTGCAATATCCCAATTATTGAAAAAAAAATCAGTAAATGAAAAAGGGTAATACATGTTTCTAAGCGGAGCGCCACCATCAGTTGGCGCGGAGCGGACAAGAAAATTTTTGGCATTACAAACCCCTCAGATGGTCGGAAACGGCCCTTCCGAGTGTTTTAAACTCCATGTACCCAGCCTTGAAATATGGATCTCATGTTCTCTCATGTTGATATATCTCATGTTGAAATATGGATCCCTGCACTTGACAAGTATTGGGGGGGCTAAACATACATTTATCCCCCTAACTTTTTTCATTGGGGGCTTAGCCCCCGAAGCCCCCCCACCCACCCGGTTCCGCCGCCACTGTGAGCAGTGGGCCATAAATCATCCCATGGCTCTGATTCATAAAGGTTTAAGATCGATCTTAAGTTTGATTTCAAGGGGGTGGATTGTATGGCAGATCAAACTTAAGATCAATCGTAACTGTTTATGAAACAGGGCCCAGGACGATGAGTTTTATAACAGAGACGTGCCAGTGTCGTGCCTCCTCGTTCGTCTAGTAGCAAACGCTTATAATTTTAAAAAAGGTAATGAAGAATTCAAAATTCGTAAACGCCAACTTTTTTAGATAAGGGCGTGATACTTTGTTTACTAAACGCTGTAATTACTGAAAGGTAAAGTTTCTATTCTGATTTGTGCTTACGCATGACGGAAAAGTGACGAACTCAACGGATAAGAGAACAGACAAAGGATTATGGAGTTAAACGATATTATAT
This sequence comes from Holothuria glaberrima, assembly GCA_009936505.3. NCBI lineage: Eukaryota > Metazoa > Echinodermata > Holothuroidea > Aspidochirotida > Holothuriidae > Holothuria > Holothuria glaberrima. The sequence goes on along the minus strand of WURT03674181.1, from coordinate 15,200 downwards.
TGATTATAATTAAAGGTTTGAGTTTATTGACACAAAAATGCAAAAGATAAAAACTATGTTTATCTTACAAAAGTCGTTAAGATTTTCCTATAAGTATCATATCCTTCGCTTACGTTCTGTTACCACTTAATTTTCTTTAAAAGCAAACCAGACAAGAATATAACTATGAACTTACTGAGACCGTCAAAACTAACGTAAGTCTTTGGCCTTTCCTTAAATCCCAGGGTTGTATATCTCTATGATCTGACGTTGGTGACTCACTAAGTTTATAGCATTTAGTCTCAGCTCATATAAAGCAGAAAAATGGGGCAAACTCTTGACAGTTGGTTAAACGACTCTTAAAGTGACCGTTGATATAGGAGCATAGCTTTATCGGGAACGTCTCAGGCGGTACACACTTTGAAGTACGAGTCTGTACAACACGACTATTCTACATTATTATCGCCCTGACGACCGGGTATAGTCATCCACTTTAAGATGAGCATGTCTTTAAGTTCCTTTCAAAGTTTGCACATGTTTATTCGAGACCTCAGGATTGTTAGCTTTCTTAATAATTCCTTGCTTCAGTCAATTTATCGTCAGAACTAACAGAAATTGTCGTGATTGCTCCTGTCTTTGTATCCTGTTGTTGAGATCAGCTTTTCACTGTACATGAATTTTTCCAGGTTTTGATAATTTGCTACCGAATTCTCTGTCAAAATGAATCTATTCTGGTCTTTTGCCGTAAAGGCCGTCTTTCTGCTCGATGTTATGATTTTTGTGAAGGGTCGGACAATTGAATTTGAAAAGTTCGTGGCACCAGGAGGACCCTGGGGGAGACAACCAATCTCATTAGACGAAGACGGAGGGTACACCAATCTCCTAGTAGCTATCCATGGAGATGTTATGAAAACGCCAACAATAATTCAAGAAATTAAGGTAAGACTCGTTGAAAGTGTCTCTCAATCTCAGGGGTGATGACAGGGGGTATATAGATTACTGACAGACGGAGTAAACTCCTCCCCGCCGGCAAGCAGCCATAGTAAGTGAGGGACATCTCGCAATGCGCAGCCCCACTAACTTTGATAAAGCCCTCTTATTTTTCGCAGGCTACATGTTGTCGATTGCTAAGGTTCTGGTGACGGCGGCCCTCCATGTTCCCCAGAGACGTGCCTACCCTCTTTTCCTCAAAATCTGACCAATAGTTGAAACATGCTTGATTTTAAGAGGGATTATTGAATTTCTAGCATTTCTAGCATTTTCCCCTAGTATGACTCATTACGAAACATGATGTTACTATATTTAACGGTTGACGGACTCACCACCCCCCCCCCACCTAAAAAAATGTCTGAGAGTTAGTTCAACCTCAATTTGTTAGTAGTTACGATGTGTAATATGCTTAGTACACTTGGTTTGCCAATGGGTTTTGCATTGTTTTTCCTGCGTTGCATAGAGAATAGTCCTGAAAGAATTAACTCGGGAAATATGTTTTGAATTGAAAGCAGGCGCGTAGCCTTGACTGTGTGATGGGAGGAGTTTTGAAGAAGTGCGACAAGGGGGGGGGGTCTAAAGGAGGTTTCCCTCCCCTTTGGAGAAAAAAAACGGCTTTTATAGTTCTCCAGATGCAAAATGGTGCAATGTTTGTGCCTCATACGAAAATAAAGTTTGTAGTAATTATGTGTTTTTTGCTATTATTTTTTTCAAGCTTGGGTCATGGGAGTTTCAACCCCCAAAACACCCCCTTGGCTACGCACCTGGTTGAAAGGTATGTTTTTCCTAGCCCTTGCTCCTTTCTAATGCAAGTATTAACTACAGTGAACATGAATAATTAATGTTCTGTTTTTGCTCTACTAAAAGCAATAAAATTGCTTCCCTCATGGATTTGTTATAGTAACTTCTAATAGGACTATCGTGCGTGACCCACCCTGTAAGTATGGGATGCAGATGGCCCTCGCTGTCTAGTGAACAAGAGAAAAATATTGAACTTTTGTAAGTCGGTGAATGCTAATAAGACGCATTTATAATCACAGGAGTCACAATACGGATCTGTTGTTCAGTTGTTCGGGGCTGAACGTTTCATCCGAGCGTCCTCCGCAAAAAGACACCCCTCTCTCTTTGGAAACTTGCTTTAAGTATCCTTCGATGGAATATGATGTCACCGCATGGGCATTATTTAAAGAAAATTTACTGAAAAGTTTATTTTTTAACAGTTTGATGTATTTTATCAATAGAACAAATAACGGATTTTCTTCCCAGAAATAAATAAAGTTCGGAAGCACATTGCTGACCTCACACTTTAGAATTAGGTGCTAGATCCCCCTCTTATGCCAATGTTGTCTAGAAGCCAAACTTGTATTTTCATTTTTCTTGTCACAACTAAAATGTATCGCGGGTAGCCTTCAAATTACAGGCCAACAGTACGTGATATAATCGGCAAGTAGCCTATTCATCATGATCAAAAATGCTTGTTTTAAAAGCAGTTTGAGACAATCTTTCTCTTCGGGTTTGTGGATTACTGAAATTCCTGTGTGCCAGTTTCATAAACAGTTTTCATAATTGAGCATCAGAGCGCTATAAAATGAAGTTTTCCGGCTTCTTGATTTCCCTGCAGGGACATAAGTAGCCTATACAACAGATGTGTTGGTAGACATTTGCCACTTATTTGAAATTTCTACTAAACCTCCCTGATGGTTGGCTCGTAGCCTGCACAATTAGGGGGTCATACCGTCTTTCTTTAAATTGGTGAGATACCCAAAACTTGTGAAGACAGGAATGTGCGTGCAAACCACATCTGCCCCGTAGGTTGGTTCTGCAATAACCCCAATAAACTGATATCTTGATATCGGTGGTGGTTGTGAGGTACGCTATTATTTATAGCTTTTACAGGTAGGCCATGCCCCAAAGGAATTGAGAAATAACGTCGACGGCCCATTTCACAACACACTTGCATTTAACAAATGAAACCAGATTAAACGTAACGATTATTTTTTTTTAAATAAAGTGATGCTCCCGGACAGGTGAGCTTTGGGAACACTTTCATTAAATCTAAACCTCTGTATTGACAAGATCTTTTCGGGTCAGGCAAGGAATTACCATTAACTGAATACCAGGGGAACCAGAGAATTGCCTCAGTCATTGGCAACTCCTTGCCATTGCCAGTGCAACTCCCTGGGTCAAGTGTTTTTTTTTTTGTTTTGACAAATAGTTTTTTAGTGTACCTTACTGCGATCGTATTGTAGACCTACCTGATATGACCATCACTACTGGTTTTCTGTAGGTTCCTCGAAGGGCAAAGTGTTTTCTTGCAGCCGCGGTGCACCAATGTGTGCTAAAAGTGCGTTGGTTCAACCCCGCTCGTGGCACGTGGGTTTTTCTCCTGGTACTTGGGCTTTCGCGCAGTTGACGAGGGATTGCCATCAAAATTGGTTGCCTAGCCGACGGAGTTGGTTGCAAGCCGGACTGAAGCGCCCTCGGGCTGACGAATTAATTAGACAGCTCCCTTTTTTGCTGTTGAAATTTGTTGGCATTGAGAAAGTTCCGTCTGCATGGGCAGGGAGTTATAACAACTCCCTGGTCAAAGGCTTACATCGGATATGGCTGACGAGCCTTGCAGTATGTTTTAAAATCGCGGGTATTGGGAGTCTCCAAGGGGAAATTGTGAATAATTAATTGTCTTTACGTGTAATGTGGTGTTACATTTGTTACCTTTTTTAGAAAAATTTGATCTCAAGAATTGTATTTTTTGGTTAAAATATGTTCATCGACGAGGGTTTCTTGGCCCAATTCCCCAGGCTACCTCCATTAAATATACCACAGAAAATGAATCTCCAGAAAGTGATGTTAACACTAAGGCGTAGAAAGTTATAGCATACTCAGTTGGGAGCTGAACGTTTTAGACCGCCGTTCTGGGGTGGGGTTCTAAAGAAAGGGGGTAACTCCCTTCCTTTCCTTTGGAAAATGAATTAAAAGGACCTTAGATGCAATTTCATGCTAATTTTCGTGCACGCTTTGAAGTACGTTTATTGAAAAAGTTGACATTTTATTGGAAAAGTTTCATAATATCACAGAGTGAACAAATAAAGGGGTTTTTCCTTGAAAACGGAAGCATACAATAGCCCCACATTTTTGACAGGGGATTTAGCCCTCAACCCCTAGCCCCCGTTCTACCCCTCCCTATACCCATGGGTAATACCAGAACTTTATTTCATAACTTTTCCTCAGTCTATTGAAACAAGTAAGAAAAAACAATAGCCTAAATGGAAAACAGTAACTCATGGCTCAAACCAATACGATTATCACTGTCAAGGCAAAACTGTTTTGATAGGCTATCAGGGGAGGCGGGGCTTCTTCTTTGGATAATAGCAATATAACACCCACCTGAACAGCAGTACAAGCAAGCTATCAGACTGAAACACGGAGCAATTACCATTAATATGTCCGTGGCCCTCTTCAGTTTCCGCATGTACACACTTTCGTCTGCCCCATCATGGGCAGTCTGAAGATACTAAAAATGGGCTAAATGTTCCTTTATGACATATTTCATCACTTTGAAAGTTTCAGTTTGGAAGTATTTCCATGGTTTCTGATCATAAACATTGGCAATGCCAAACATGCTAAATTTCATTGATAGACCGCAACTTCCTTTCGAGAAGTATGTCATGGCTAGCAACTTAGCAAGTATGACTTGGATGACAATAGTGTACATTCCGTACCCTCGGTTCTATCATCGTTCTATGCCCCCTTTTGAACGTGGTACACAAACTAGCTTACACAAAATCCAGTTACAAAATTAGAGGGTAAGCTTATTCTTTAATTTTTACGAAGACTTTGAAACACCCATGAAATGAGATCAGAGGCATTCTTTATCAAGAGTTTTAACAAACCTTTCTTTGCATTATCAGTATTCACCTATACAACCATACCGTCATAGTGGTTTGAAGGACTCGGGTCTATGATCCTTGTTTCCAATAGGTTGCGATATGTCCACTGGCATCCCCAGGATTTGAAAAGGAATGAAAGTTAGGGGAGGATGTACCTGAATCCTAGTTGAAGTAGTAGGCATAAACGTCTACCACTGTCCTAAAAACGTGACTGGGTATTCCCCGTCCAATGGACTCAAGACCCCTTACAATACCCGAATAGCCATAGGTACATAAAATAAAGCGACTCAAAAGAATCATTCATTTAAAAGGATGCCTCTGCGTTATCTCTTCGAGGTTGTTTTGCTTTGCTCTTTGAAACCTTGCTGTTCTTTCTATTTTAACAAATATTTGCACAATTAATATCTTTATTTTCCCCTGTTCTTTGTTTTATCGTTTCTCGTTTACATAGCAAGTTGCTTCGACAATACTTCACGCCTTTAATTTAGCCCTATCTACTGTTTTAAACATTTTATCCTTTCGTATTTCCTTAAAGATGTTTTCTATATTTTTTGTTATTGTTTCCTTTCCTTTTTTAGGAAGTCTTCACTTACACTTCTCATATGCTGTACAATATGTCAGGACAGACTTTGTTTTTCAAAAGCATTTCAATTCTTGTACCTGAAACTTGGTCAGAAGAGAGTTCGTACGAAAGGCCTCGACACAACGAAACAATCCACACCGCAAGAATAATTCTGAGGTACGCCCATGCAATGTTTTCAAAAGTTTTGGTCAATACGTTGATCATTTTTGGGCAGTTCTCGGACAACTCCCCCCATTAACAACCCCTCGGACATCCCCTCCCCTCGGACAATCGTAAAGCGAGCAATGCCCCCCCCAAAAAAAAATCCAACCTAGAAGTGCAGTATAAGCTTTCTGGTGAAAGAGTTGTCTGTGAAGTATTTGTCCAGGTGGGTTCTTTGAGCTTAACTGCTTAACACAATATTTCCTTTATAATACAAAGTACCAGGGCCCGATTTAAGCATGAGCCAGCAGGGCACGTGCCCAGATGCACACACAAAAGGGGCCCACAAAATTACATTATTGTATTTGGGGGGGGGCTAGAGTATTCCAGACTGAATCCAGAGGTAGCCACCAAATGAAACAGATTATAGTCAAAGGGGGGATCCCACATTAGTTTGTGCCCGCTCCAAGGTCAATCCGTCCCTGCTAAATACCATCAAGTGTTGCTTCCGTTTACAAAAGCCCATGGACTCAAGGGATGCGACTATGCACAGATCAGGAATACGTGAATATAGCGACGAGGCTATAGAGAGGGGAGATTTCCCCCTTCCCTTTCCCACTGGGGCTTCAAATTCTCTTTCGAAAATTTTTGGCACCTGAAACAGAATTCCTGACAACAGAGTACAAGCCCTTATCTAGACAAGGTAGTGAAGGGGTAAGATGGTTTCCAGGGGAGAAAATTGTTCAGGGGGCTAGACATACTACACCTCCTTGGCTACGGGCATGATGAAGTAGTAGCCGTTATTATACGATTTGCCATCCATTCTTAATAAATAACCGACTTTGGTCAGAGAACGATGTGCTAATATCCTGCAGCAGCTTTCCGTTGCAACTACCATGAACCCAGTTGAGGTACCAAATCTTTCGACCTTCCGGGTGTCTGATAAACTTGATTCTCCAAGAGACACTAAGCTAAAGCCCTCCGACGGAAATATTTTGGTTTTTGCAAAATACTTTGTCACCCAGTACCTTGGAAATTGCCTTTAATGGTACAGGCGCGGATCCAGGGGGTCCAGGGGGTCTGGACCCCCTGCTCTTGGCCACCAAAAATTTCTTCAACCATTTTTGTCTCCATTAGGAGAACCTGGGCAAAAAGGGCCTAAAATCTTCATTTTCAGACCAAAAAGCGTCCAAACTGAGGAGGTGTTTACAGCCCACCAGTTTGAATTAGGCCCATAGCTCAAAAGGCACCTAGACCTAGTTGTCAGGCACACTTTGTTCCCTGAACTAGGCCTGGGCTATGGCAGTACAATTTTTTCCCGCAACGTTACCGTGACAGAAAAATCGTCCGCGATGTTACTGTGTTGCTACATATGCGAATGCGCGTGTATGAACGTCACCATAGCTATGGACTATGTCACAGTTGAACAGCAATACGTGTTGTTTAGCATACAATAGTAAGAACGTCCTACACAGTAACAAGATTTAAACAGTTTGATAGAATGTCTTAAAAACAAAACAGCATCGCTTGCATAAATCAAAATTTTTGGACATATTTTGGACATAAAGTGCAAGTATTTTTAGAATGAAGGATCTTGAACATAATAATGATCCATAGAGATAAATCACCTAGGAGGATATGTGAATGTGAGAAAGATCGAGACCAAGTCAAAATTTTCGAAGATGTGGTAGCCCAAAAATTCAAAAGGCGATAATGCTGTCATAGTGTGGGGGGCCCTTAAGCGACCCAAATACTAGGTCAGCAGACTGCGGACCAGCTCAAAACATGCGCCAACGAACTGACGAATGTCTCTGTGAGACTGTTTCAAAAGCTGCAGAGGAGTATAGCCAGTGTTTCCACTCTTCCCAAATACCCGAAATTCGGCAAATTTTAGTGCTGTTCGGGAAATTTGCTGAAAATAGAATAATTTCGCGAAATATCGGGAAATCCAGCAACTGGAAGAGGTATCACCAGTGCTGACGTATACGGGGGGACATTGGGCCATCCCCCTCACCGATGCCGATTTTTTTTAGTTCCTTAAAATAAGTAAACTTTTTAACACAAATTTTACTTCAAAAGGTAGTATATGTGGCACCAGATTGCATGTAAAGAAACTTAATTTTTCAAAAATATATATACGGGGGGCATTGGGCCATGCCCCCTCATTGATGCCGATTTTTTTTTTAGTTCCTTAAAATACGTTAATTTTTTAACACAAATTTTACTTCAAAAGGTAGCATATGTGGCACCAGATTGCATGTAAAGAAACTTAATTTTTCAAAAATTTCAAAGGGGAGATGGACCCCCTCCCCTTTGACCACTCCCCCAGACCGCCGATCACACAACATACTGCATGGCCCCCTTGAGAGAAATCCTGGGCAAGCCACTGTGCACAAGATTGTATCCGAGGGCATTTAATTGTCCAACATTCAGACCCCCCTGGAAAAATTCCTGTATCCGGCCCTGTTGTGGTCGCTCATCTATCTACAGATCAATTCTTGCCCAGTAATTGTGTTAGAACTGTTCTTACGAATGACGAATCCTGTTATACATGAAAACTAATCTGTCGGAGCCCTCCTCCCCGAATAAGCTTCCAGGTATTTCACTGCATGAACAGATCTTGGATATGGACACAACATTAAATTACCATGTTGTAGCAAGGTATACATATCATCCTGCTGGTGGCGTCGTCATCGGAAAAGGGGCTTGGGCGTACGGGATATTTTTCCAGGGCTTAGCCGTTTATGTCTCAGAAAAGACTGCATTACACGAGAAATTGCCAAATTTGCTACAAAAGAAATCTGCCCGAAAAATAGGTTTAACCCCAGCCAGCCCCAGCTCGTGCCCCTATATAGAAAGAGGCACAAGGGGTCTCAAATGATGTAGCCATTTTCAGTTTGTTTTTGATAATGCGAGGGGCGCTGTAAGTTCACTAGTCTACAGCACCATGCTGTTTCAGTGTTATATCCTTTCAACCCCTTTTTAATTTTCTTACCAGAAATGATCAGAGTGCAGGATCCCCACCCTCGTATCCCTTTGTTCGCCGACCAGGAAGAGTTGGTCTGGAGGCTGAATACATCTACATGCCAAAGAAAATACTAACAAATAGGAGTGAGACAACTATCTCGGAAGCAGGTAAGAGTCACTTATTGCTTCCAAAACACACAACTGTAACGCAGGTTGACTGAAGGACAAATGACTTTAATTATGATGTTGATGACAAAGACCACTATGGCGACGGCACAACAACAATAACAGTGGTTTTATATTTTATGTAAAACATGCTTAATTTCAGCTCTTAATCAAACAAAATTTAGTTCTGAATGAAAGCTCTATCTGAAATAATAGGCTAAGAAAAACTTCAGGATCTTGTAAGCATTTAAGACGCAACTGGCAAAATTGATAGGTTGGACGGCCACTGCCAGGTCAGACTGGGCCATGAACTATGAGCATTCCCCCACCCTGTTCCTCGATTGCCAAATCGATTTTCAAGTCTAGGCTATAACAGATATTTTTTGTCAATCGCCTTTCTCCCATTTGTTGAGAGCTGATCCCCTCCCATGTCAGAATTTTGTGCACAAGTGTTACACATAATACCCTTCACCAATTGAACCGAAAGATTTGCAACTCGAAATGTGGTTTTGTTAAGACCAGGGAATTAATGGTCAGGCAACTCCCTATTAGGACTCTTTCCCTTCGTTTGTACCACTATTCAAAATACATAAATTGGTTCATACAGTAGATAGTAGACATGCTGTAACCGTGTGTTCGTTGTGATCTATGGTATTAGGAATATGGCCATTGTATTGGCGATTGGATTACGCTGATTAGCGAACTGAGCTTCCTGTAGGAACGTCATTGCTACTGTCAAATTACTGAACTGTCTAGCATCGCAGGCGACAGGGTTCCGTTTATTTTTCCTTCAACTCTTTATTTACTTCAAACTTGATAATTATACAGACAGAGTGAAGAAACAAATAGGCCAACTAATAAGGTATCCAGTGACGTACATGATACTTCAAACATGAAGTCGCTTTAACTTTAAAAAGCATATCGTCTCTCTCCAGAAAGTAAAGGTTCTACCAACTAAGTAAGTTCATTCATAGCCCGCCTACAAATTAAAACACCACACGTGTGGAACATGCACCTCCCGACAAAGCTACAATATTTCATAAGTTCAAATTCACGATACAAATACTGCATGATTGAAACAAACCGAGAATTGAACAGGTTTCTTGTATAGCCTTTACAATTCACTCAATCATCTGAGATTCCCTTCTACCGACCAGGAATGTATATGATTTATTTTGTAAACGTAGGCCTATAGGCTACTGGTGTAACACACCAATGTCTCTTTTCTTAATATCTATATGCAAAGAAAAAACTGTATTTCGGCAGTCAGTGTGCATTCACAACTTATCCATTAAATTAAATTGCTGAGTGAAAGCCATTGTCATCCAAAATGTCATTTTAAGAGTAAGAATTAAGTCCATTGTAGACCAGTTGTTCTTTTTTTTTCTTTTTTTAAGAAATTTACAAGAGAAAGGCAAAACTGACATTGGAAAGTATAGTTTGCATCGCCAGACTGACAAAGAAATATAACTTTCGCAACCTTAAGCAGTTAACATTATCAGAAATCAGAGATGACACAAGGAGATAAAAAAAAATGTGATTTAAAGGTACAGTCACGTCATTAATGATTTTTTATTCAATACGGGGATATGTTGTCGAGAGCAAGTGACGTGACGCTTTTGTCGTCTGTACTTTGAAAAGAAAAGAGCGAAATTCACTTAAAAAAAAACATCAAGCCTATCAATGTGAGAAATACCCAGCCGAGCGGACTGTATTTGCTCAGATCCTATGCTTCCCAAAATAGGGATATTATTGAAAAAGGATTATCCCGCGGTACAGCCTGCTACGTAGGCAATGTGAGAAGATGATATTACTCTTCTTTGCTTCAAGCATTCTGTGGGTCACCACTTAAGTAACTTCATTCGCTGATATCTGAAGAGCTATACTTTACAACTGAATAGAAATTTGACCAGATTGTTTAGATCTAGTTTCTCTTTCTTGTTTTCTCTAAAAATTTTGGTTGGATACATGAAGAAAGACTTTGTACACTGCAGTTTCTAGGAAGTTTTAACATTCATACCATTACGACAAAATATTTTCCATAAGGTAATTCTACCACATGTTATTGCTTCTAATGTTGTTATTAAAGTCCCTTGCATACCTACCTTTACTATGCAATATTTAAAAAATTAACGCGTCTCATGTAACTCTACTTTCGAATTTCTCAGCGAAAGTCTGTCAAAGTTTATGGGGTCAACTACGGTGGGGTTTACCAGCAGACTGGACAGAATCTAGCGGCAATCAGCTGAACTTTGTAAGTTGAGAAGGCAGTTATCGACAATTTTATAGTCCCTTGTTGCTCGGTAAAAGTAAATATTGCAAAAACCATGTGTTTGCATTGACACTATATTTTTGTCAAAGACTAAGGAGCGCTTCAAATAAAGTAGGCCTACGGGTGAAATTTCATACTCCTTACATTTAATGATGATTACTTTTCTCGCCCAAGGTAAACGAGACGATGATTTGGTCTAAATGCTAGAGTCATATCAGTGCAATAAGTAAGCAAGTAGCTTTTCATTGGTTGAAAGTTTCTGTTGTATGCACAAGTGTCGGGCAAGGGTGTAAATTAATGATCGATGGCCTGTTGTTAGTTTTGTCAGCATATTGACAGATGATGCTCTGTAAATAACCCCCAGTAAACCTCGCACCACCCCCAAAAAAATCAAGCAAACGAGATTTATCAAAACGTCTCCATTGCTAAATACTAGATTATGGTAGCGGTCAAAGACAGTTCGTTGCAGCACAGTCTGACAGTGGTATCTGCAGAGTATTAAAGCAAAAGTGGAGGACACCCTGTACTTATTTGGCGTAGTTCGTTTTCAACTTGATGGACGTGTATTACTCCTGAATTAATACTGCCGGCAATCGTAAGATAAAGAGTACTTGCCTAAGTGAGGTACATATTCGACACCTGCTGCGAAGGCTACGTGATAAGCTTAAGATAACCACTGTCATGGCTTTATTGCAAAGTGTGGTGCTATGGTGAAAATTCGCCTTTGTTCACAGCTCATTAAGAGATCATTCAGAGATATCAAGAATACCAATTTATCAGAAATGAATACAGAACAGAAGTAGGTCGTAATAGCACAATGGTGCAGGACTTCGCTGAGATGGGTGGCAATATGCTATGAGAGAAGGTAACTCACCATACTGCTAAAAGAATGTCAAACCTGTCAGTTGCCACCAGCTAAAGACAACTCCTTGGTCGAGCAAATGCCAGGCTGCCATTCCTTTAATACTGTCGAAAACACGCATCAACAATTCGCGTTATGTCGCGAGGGACATATCAAAATTTCAAGTGGTTTAAACGCTTGCCGACTTTTTTCAGTTTGCGCAAGACTTGTAACTCATCCGTAACTTGTCGTGCAAACGTCGTGAAGGTGTCGCCGAAAAATATCACCACATCTTTCTGTATCTCCCAAGAGCAGTCATTTTGCGACGATCGACGAAAGGTGATAAGAAACGACGAGTTTGTTCAAAGTTCCATCGACATGCTGCTAGTTACTTTCATGGAGCAGGTGTCGAATATGTAGGCTACTCGTCTTTTTACGTACATACTCTAACGTTGGTATTACGAGTGCAGTCAATATAGATGCAGGAGTAATACACGCCCGCCAAACGAGCAACTAGTTATCAGTCTGTAGAAGTTATATAGCCTACTTCTAGTACCAAAGACTGAAACAAAAGAATATCACCTTATGGCTTTCATTCTTAGAATGATTACATTGAAGTCCAATTGAGTTTTGGGCGGAGTTATAAGGACGTATATTTTTTTTTCTTACATTTTTAGCTGGACTTTGAAGATTTTCGGCAGTCATCGCCGAATGTCCCACGAGAGACTACTCCGTCTATCCGCCTCCTCCGACCAAAGGACCTATTCTCTGTTGTAATTTTAGATGCACGAGAAAACATGTTGGTGAGAAAATCATGTTTGCAGGGAAATGAGAATGAATAACATTACAAATCATTTTTAACATTGAAAAAGTTTAGCTTATGCTTTATTTTTAAAATACTGCATTCCTAGTTCATGACCAGATATTCTTGAACTGTACAGCACAAACAACTTTTCCTTTGTTAGTGTTAACTGGTATACATGTGGAGGCAATTACTGGATTCAAACATGGGGCAAAATTGCTCAAAAGTGTGTGAAAAATCTACGGCTATAGGGTTTATTTCACCGGAAGAATATCGTTAAGATGTAAAAAACATAGAGGTGAAGTAAGACGATTGACCTCTAAGGCAAGAGCTCAAACCCTGAAGAAAATTTACCCCAGGTTTACCTCAAGAGTAAATTTTGGTGTAACCATGGGTAATTCGCCAACAAGAAAGGGATAGGTAAATTGAAATGGGTCTCGGAAATTTACCAGGCTATAAAGTGACAAAACCGGTTGGCAACTCTTGTTTAAAGGCATACAGGAGAAGTTTTTCGAACGTAGTTAAGTTTTTCCCGCAAGAGCGAAAATATTTACGAACATTCGAAAGGTTTTTCGAACATATGGAGAATTTTGTGTAAGTACGAAAAGATTTTGGGCAGTTTCAAAAGTTGAATTCTTCTTTTTACATGACAACAGTATGCTTCCGTGGTTTAACACTCCATTCGAAAACAAAAGTGCTGGTTATCATATTCTTCGTATGTTCCCGTAAATTTAATAGGATTAGCTTTTGTCCTGCCAATCTACAGTTTTCAGAGTATAGCTTTTGGATAAATAGCGTGAAAGGAAAGATTTGTTTTTGTTGAGGAGCGTATGTTACATTCTAAACCTACGCAACTTCCAGAAAACAACACAAAAGAGTAAAAAATGAAAGCCTAATTTCAGTTTTAAAGGTGGAATTTATGGACATGCATAATATGCTGAGTTTTTAAGTTCACTGTAAGAAAAATTGGATAAATCTTGATGTGTAGTGCACTAGAACAAACTAAGGAAAAAACCCGTGTAGAAGAAATATAATGAGAGGGGAAAATTAGTAGTAAATTTTGGAGCAGTGCCACTGAAGAGGTTACATAGACGTGTTTTTCTCATATTGTGTGACCAGTGAGGTTATGTACCGGTGTTAAACTAACACTTCATATGCAAAGAATGGTATAACCCGGACACTTCGCCGAGTCCTTAGCTCCATATGACAATCTCTTTGGGAATAAGACTTGGTTTACAGCCTCCCTTGACTCTCCCTATATGAATACCAGAGCTTAAATTTGATGAAATTAGACCTCTTTTTGCAGTTTCTCATCTTCTCTGTAAGAGTCTACGTCCGATCCAAATCTTTATTTTCCCACTGGAACAGTTAAACAAAAATGAGTTTCACCTTTCATTTTATTAATGCAAATAAAGTAAGTTCGAATTGTTCTAGCTGATTGAAGAAATTTATTAACGTCGGCACAGAACGTCGCTATTTTCCCTCGGCAAAGCCGCAAAGGGATTTCTGACTTAACTCAAGATTGGTCAGTGTGGCATTTTAAAAAACAAATAGAAAACATATTTAATACCGTCAGGTTACAGGTTCCAGCATTGTCCACCATATCTTTCGATATCTCGAAAATTCGCTCTTGATGTGACATTTTCTCTAACTTTGTGCAAAGATTCGTCGAACTTGCCAACTCCCTTAGTCGATTTGACTCTTGCTATTGAAAGTACAGATCGTCTATTTGACTCTTAGTTTCTCTCTTCATAAAGTAAAGGAGAGACGGGGTGTGAATGACCAATCATGGAAACTGAGACAGAATGTAAAGTTTACACTTGAAAGGCGCTCCAAGTCACTTTTGAACTTATCCTTTGCTGACATTCGGTGCAAAATTACCCAATTGTGCATTTGTGTGTCCCATCCATTTTTGGGGTTGGTCAGTTGGTACGTTGAACCTACACACAAGCAGTACAGGGTGGAATCGGTTTTTGTGATTTGGGGTCGTGTTTTTTTTTTATTCCTTGCCGAAGGTAGGCAAGGAATCTATGCGATGGTGATGTCGTGCGTGTGTATGTATGTGTGTGTATGCGTGTGTGTAGGTGTGTGTATGTGACGCCTAGCTTGTAAACACGATATCTCAAGTTAGCAATGACCGACACTTTTCATATGTGGTATATAGATTTGTCATGTTGAGAGGAAGAACCCTTTTGTTTTTGGTGGAGGTCAGAGGTCATATGAGGTCACTAGAGGTCAAAAACCGAAAACCTTGTAAACACGATATTTCAAGTTAGCAATGACCGACACTTTTCATATTTGGTATATAGATTTGTCATGTTGAGAGGAAGAACCCTTTTGTTTTTGGTGGAGGCCAAAGGTCATTTGAGGTCGCTGGAGGTTAAACGGCGAAAACCTTAAAAATAGCTTGTAAACACGATATCTCAAGATAGGAATGACTGACACTTTTCATATTTAGTATGTAGTTTTGTCATGTTGAGAGGAAGAACCCTTTTGTTTTTGGTGGAGGCCAAAGGTCATTTGAGGTCACCGGAGGTTAAACTGCGAAAACCTTGAAAATGGCTTGTAAA
>WURT03674170.1:0-17190 GCA_009936505.3 Holothuria glaberrima | reverse complement strand
GACAGATAGATAGATAGACAGAGTGACGGTGGCGGATCACAATAGCTCAAACAGCTCTTAGAGCTGGTTTGAGCTAAAAATGACTGAAAAATACAATAATCACATTTATTTTTATTGCACTTTCAAAGCAAAATTAGAATGAACACAAATATTTTTGTGTCAGATCTTTCCAAAACTCATAACCAAAAATGAACCTAAATACTGACACCACTATGATAGCATGCAAGGTTGTAGCTAAATCAATGTCAAAAGTGGGCTGTTAATGAAAATTTCAAATGAAGTACATCACAAGAAGTCTCTACTGGCTGAAAAGAGTGAAATATATTCTTGGTTTCTACTTCCTATGTAGGTGCATTATGTGTTGAATGAGGTTTTACATCCCAGTTTGTAACCAACTGGTTTAAGTCGGGCCGGCCACGGCCTCCTTTCCAGTTGTGGCTCACTGGCTTGTTTTCCCTACTCCATTGTTCATGCTGAGCCCCAAGCACAATGGCAGTAGGTTCCATTTTTAAAGTCTTTGGTATGACCCGGCCAGGATTCGAACCCCCGACCTTCCGGCTGCAAGTCGTATGCTCTAACCACTTGACCATGCATTATGTGAACAAAACTTGGAAGATATAACAAAATAGTTGACTTTTCTTGCAAGTTCTTTCAAAACCAGTGAAAGTCATCATATTGTACATTTGGTAGCAAAAGTTGGAACTGGGCAGTAAAAGATTAAATCACTGTGTCATATGCAACTGTGTGGCAGTCCTTGGCAGTACCACCCAGCCACTCAGCATAGCTACAACCCTGTTGGTGATCTCTGGAAATCAACAGAAGGCATACTGAAGGGTTAAATAAAAGGAAGAGCCTTTATAATATTACTCTCAAGTAGACATATAGTATCGTATGGAAGCTTTGAAGTCTGACAGAATTTACTCCATGAAACAGCTGAGAGTAATCTTAAACGCTTCTTTACTTCACTGATGTAAGAACAAAATAACTGAATGAAACAAAATTAGGGAAATGAGAAAGTTTTGAAAGAATCTACCTTAAAAAATTCAACAGCTGTAGTGGACAAAGCTTGTAATTCAGATTCTGACTCAAACACTGCAAGATAGTCTGGCCCTGTCCAACCATCAAAGAGTAATCTTGGAGCTTGAAAAGAAGGAAGAGATTTTTTCTTTTTAAGTTGAATCTGGCATTTCTGAGTTTTATCAGGGAGTTGCTATTTGACTGGAGATTTATCTTCAAAAATTTTATGAACCTTGTCCCTAAATCTGCCTCAGGACACACAATCCTACCTTTGCAAACTCTTTGAATTTTCACCAAGGACAGGGCCCCAGGAAACACAATAAATTTCCTGTGGAACAAGGATTTTACTGACAGCTCCAAACACCATCTATTGGCTGAGATGATCTTGAAACCATTGCTCTGTACAGAAATCAATGACCTAATGGGACTCTCCCTGTCTTAATGCCATGTGCAGTAGAAAATAAATGAGGTGTCACAGTTGATATGTATGTGTAGTTCAAGCTTGAACGTACATCTTTCGATGGGTAAGTGCCTTTTCTTTCGGAGTTTTTTCTGAGTTTAGTTTTCCTCACTTTCTAGCGAACCATATTGATCGTATTACGACAACACACTACAGTCAAAATGCATTTTTAGGCCTTTAAACTTTACTATTTTTTGTGCCTTTCCGCACTGAATCGCATTTTCTGAACGTACTGTAAGGGTAGGTATGTTTGTATACAAACATTTCACAAAGAGAAAAAATGTGGCACTCTGTGCCAATTTACCGAAAAGACCATTTTCGGGGCCTAGATTTTGCAAAATCTCCATTTGTTTCCATGGTTACTGAAGTTGAGGAATTTTGGCGCGGTTTTGCTAAGCGAAACTAACAGAAATTTTAACGTTACATATTGTCCATAATGTCATACACCCAACCCGCGAAATCTTTATCGGGACAGAAAAACAACCTCATACAATTTAGCATCGTTTTTATTTTAGGTGGAAATGTGTATTAGTCATGACTGGAGTGATTCAAGTCAAATTTGTGACCTTAACTACTCTTATTTTTGGTTCTCATTATCTTTACGGTAAGTGTATATTCTATACATTAGTGTGTGTGGTGCTAATGGAAAAAGCATGCAGATTGTATTACGCAGCTATGGCTAGTCAGGGTAACCCTATCTTGGAGTAATGCGTTTACATGTGGTCTTGTCATGTATACCACGAGGTACAAGACAGTGCAAAGACCACATGCAAACATGTTATCTCGTAGCGGGCTTACCCTGAGTATGGTATGGCTGGTTGTTTACGGGAGCCATAGCGCTGCCGAGTACTACAGTGTGTGTGCGGTGTAGCAAATTAGCTACTGCTTATGGAGTTTGACTGCACCTAGCTGAATTAAGAGGAGTGTTATATTACATGTCGGCAATTTCATGACTTCAAAGAGATTTTGAAGACAAATCTCCAGTCAAATTGTATCTCCCTGGTGTAATGAATTAAGTTTTGCTATAGGTTACAAATACCATCATTCAAGACAAGACATTATATTACTTACTGGGTAACATTTAAAACAGTTCACTAGAAATATTGGAATTTCTCAAGTACATTGCAGTATTTTATCCCAAATTTTTTCCAATAATAGCTCCTTAGTTTTGATAAACTGTGCATATTTGATGTATAGAATAGAGTATAGAAGGGGTACATCAAGTCAATAAATAATTTATGAAGCAAGGTCGTGGACATGTGATTTGAACTCGAGCATCAACTGCATTGCAGATCCTGCATGCAACAGAAACTTCCATCAACATGCATCAAAAACAAGCATTTGGTCTCTTATGCTTCTTCCAAACTAAAATTTAGTGCATACTTAAGTATCCAAGTGTCAACCTTTGAATATGCTTAAATTTCTTAAATTTAACAGAACAGAATGGGTTATACCTCCGTTCAAAATGTTGTAAGGAAAGACAAAATTTCTATGTAACAATTCCTGAGAAAGGCAGCTTTAAAGTGCTCTGTACTCCACTGTGTTGTGTACTGCAATATTTAACAGAACAGAATGGGTAATACCTCCATTCAAAATGCTGTCAGGAAAAACAATAATTCTATGTAACATTTCTTCAGAAAAGCAGCTTTAAACTGCTCTTTACTCCACGGTCTTGTGTACTGCGATATTCCATCCAAAACTCAGTTGCAAGGGACTGTTCTTTTCCAAAAGAACTCTGGCAAAATATTGCAGAATGAAGACCCATTTAATAGTATTTCTAAAAAGTTTTGTTCATTCTTCTTCATGTTTTCTGTGTATTTTACCATCAAACTCTTTGTAAAAGTGATCACCACACAATACCATCTGCACAAATAACTTATCTTTCTTGATCAAGTCCTAATATCACCAACCTAAATAATTTTATTTCACCAAAAAACTTCATTCCACCAAATATGGAATAAAATGTACTTATTACAACAAAAAATTAAAAAAACAAAAACAAAAAGACAACTCAATAGGAGAGAAAAAAACTTGTCACAATGTCACTTACCAACCTCCACTTTCCTTTTGTCATTCTTTTTAACATCTTTGACCCAGCCTAAATCAAAAGAAAAATTACAAAAACAAAAAGACTTAAATACTTGGCTCACCAATCTATTACTATAATGTTTCATATTCTGGAAAGCATAATTTACAATCCTGAATATATATTATTTGATTTTCTCCTCTTTTTCCTTCTAACTCCTGCAAGAACTAAAGAGCAAGTTTTGCACTTTTAAACCAAGGTAACAGAGTAGTTTACAGAGTGACAAATGTCAGACCATTTCCAGCATCTCTACTGTATCCAGTATGGTTTTCCCTACCCCTGTGCATTATAGATATTTTTACTTACAATATATGGCATCACACACAATCAAACTGAAAACACATATCACACACATTCAAATTTATGATTCCCTTTGTAACATCATGACCAACAATCAAAAACAAAAATTTTCAACTGTTACTTCAATAAATGGTTACGGGACAACCCCCCCCCCCCCCCACCCTGACAATTCTACCCAGACAACTACCAATGGGTAACTTTGTCCATGCCTGGGTAATTCCTATCCTGGACAATTTCCCTTTAATAATTTTTGCAAAAGGAAATTACAAAGTTTCTAGTGGGTAAGTTTTCTCAGAGAGGTAATTATCATGAGTGAGAACTGCTTGGGTAAAACTGTCCAAGTCAGATTTTGTCAGGTGGGAATTGTCTAGTGTCTAGGGGTGAATTGCCCAGGTGGCAATTTTTAGGGGAGGGGGTCTGATTATGCAAAAAATTACCTTTATCTATATCATGTCCTCCATTAACAGCATATTTACCAGCAGACTTTCTTACAATCTGCAGCCAAACTGGAGACACTGTACTAAATTTTGCACCAAATATTTTTGCAACATCATAGCCATGGCTATTCCACTGAAAGAAAATGAAAAAAACAGTTTAGGAAAACTTCCATTTACATCAAAGCTAGAATTTGACGAATGAAATTTCTTCAAGGCATTGCTTCCCAACCATTTTCATTCCCAACCCATACTTTTGATTACCAAAGTTGCCAAGACCTGGGATTATGTGTGACAGGATCTTCTGTAGGGCTCGTAATGGCCTGGAGTACCAACACCATTTGGTGCATTGTGTACCAGGAAATGTTTTGCCAAAAATGCCTCATAGATTGTTGGAGTTGTATCTAAACCTTTCTTTTGCTTAATATCTCAGTTTGAAATTTGCAATTCAAAGAAAGGAAACTTGGAAAATTCCACTCTCCATGTCACATAGAATATAACATGCTGCTGTGGGATACCTTGCCCTCTCTGTCACTTAGTATTCTCAGTGTCATGTAGAATGTAACCTGTTGCTGATTGCTTGATCTCTTGTGCTACTCTCAGTGTCACATAGAATGTAACATGCTGTTGTGGGATACCTTGCTTGTTCTCTGTTGCTAAGTATTCTCAGTGTCATGTAGCATGTATCCTGTTGCTATGGGGTACATTGCTTGTTCTCTTTCGCTACTCTCAGTGTCACATAGAATGTAACATGCTACTGTGGGGCACCTTGCTTGTTCTCTTTCACTTCACATCATTGTTGCTACATTCAAGTGAATTGGAAAGCACATGGCCATTTAGTGGTAATTGTTTGGATACTGTCCAATTATTTTAAAGGGGAAAAACAGGAAATCTAAGTATTGTAATAAATATTGGTACATCATTTTGTAAAATGGTGCATGAATGGGAGATATTTGCCATTTGAAATTAGATAAAGGGTAAAAAGAAAAAGAAAAAGGAAATAACAAGAATTTTACACTTGAAAATAAGTTACTCAATGTTACAGGATAAGTGTAACTCAAGGTTTCTAGAACTCTGATGTCCTGCAGGAACTTGAGGACCCCAAAGAATGTCAACTTGTGATTACTGATAAAAGAATATGTGAATCAATTATTTGTTTACATCTTGTAGAAACACTACAATACTGTTCCCTTTTTCAAGTATTATTAGTATTCCATTACAACTTGGTTCAAAACTTACAGGAGTGACATATCCTAATACACCTCCTGGGAATTGTTTCTTTTCTAAGTTGACGGTGCAGTAGTTAGCATGCTCTCCCGTCACTTCCTTGGTCTTTGGTGTTTCATCCACAAAACCACGTTCTATGACAGTTTTTGTAGACAGCGTCACCTCCTTTGACTTTAATCAAACAGAAAACATATCAAGGATAAATTACTTCAGGTACCAACAACAGAATGAGTCTTTCAAATAAATTTAAAAGGCACAACCGTAATAACAGAACACATATATACTCAAAATATATAATTGGTTACTTCAACCTAATTATCCTAGTTTAATTGAAATAAAAAAAAGGAACAAACTGAAATTAATCTTTATATATACTGTACGTAAAAATTCATTGTACTTGCAAGCCATCCTCATTGGTCAATGATATGTACAGATCAGTTAAATGTTTATTTTACACAAAGTAGCTCATTGTACAAAAAAGGGAACTTTAAGCCCCTCCTTCAATCTTTATTTACTGTCTTAAGTACCTCCCACATTGCAATTGCATTGCTTTTAAAGGTCAATCCCTAGCTTCTGCTGAAGGCACTATGTACAGTGTAATCAACACCATGGTTTTATTCTTGTAAAAGATGACTGCTTGTTGCCATATGGGGTCAGTCGGTGACACGTCACTTCCCCATGACAACAACGCGTTGGAGTGGAAACAAATGTATTGCGCGTATTGTGCACTATAGTGTAGTGCAGGGATTGTTTTCACTCCAGCAGTGTAGCGCGTAAAGTGTTACCATATGGTCATACGGCAGTCAGTTGTTGTTTTCACTCCAAAGTTGCTAGGGTAACAAAAAGACCCGGATGACCGACCGACCCCATACTGCAGGTATTACAGCATATCTAACTGATCATCATACAGCATATCTGATCTGCTCATTGTCATCGACCAATCAGAATAGCCCATGTACGTACTGTACATTTCAAGGTACAGTTTGAATTAGCCCAACTTTTGTGTTAATCACAACTGCTAATTGATTTTTACTGTTAACTTATTCAAAGGGAGATGAATGCCTGTTGTATATGGAAGCAATGGATAAGTTTTAGCTGGTGTTTGAATGGGGATAATGCATGACTGGTGGCTTTGTTCAAGCACAATACCTGCTGAATTCTCAAAATGAAATTTTATGCAGGTAACTCACTTTTTTTTAACTAACTACACTATTAAAGTCAGTTATGGAAATGAAAAGCTTTGCAAACTTGTTGCAAATCTGAAAAATCCTGACTAAAATTTTTGGTATAGAAGAGGGGGTAGAAGGGGGGGGGGGATAAGATGTCCCCACTAGAAATTTTGGTATAGAAGAGGGGGGAGAGGGGGTAGAAGGGGTATAAGAAATATCTCCACTCTACTTGCATATTGAGGTCGCATTTCTGTACTTTACCTTTTCTTTTTCTTTCTTTGCTTTTTTATCTTTTGTTTTAGGCGGTGAACCAGCTTCTATCAACAAAACAGATGCCACCAGGAAGATGACAGCATGCTGATATTTGCATTGTAGTCTCATGACTGGATGGAATATGCACCCATCTACTGCTCACAACGCTGCATGTGAAGAAACGTGAAAATGTCTAGTTACAAAAGTTCCCAACTATGCTTCAGTCAGGAGGGAGAAAAAATGTTTAGATTTCAGTTGAAAAGAGAAACCAGGAAGCCAAAGGCTAAGTGATTCCTTGCCACTGAAATGAACATCTGGTACTTTGTTTTCACAGTGTTTCATAAATAAGTTCTATGTCAACAATTTTGGCACAGAATGTCCAGGATCAATGCACACAGATCTAACACACTTATGCCAAATTAATATCTTTTTGACCTCTAATGACCCCAAATAACCTTTAACCTCCACAAAAAACAAGGATTATTTATGCAATATGGGCCAATCGCATACCAAGTATGAGATTTATCAGTTTCCCAACTTGAGATATTGTGTTACCAAGGTTTAAACCTTTTACCCCCTGATGATTCCAAATGATATTTGATATCTACCAAAATGAAATGGATCATTAGTTTAACAAGGGCCATCCACATGTCAAGTATGAAATTCACAAAAATTTCCAGGGCTGCTTGAGATGTCGTGTTTACAAGGTTTTAATCTTTTGAACTCTTGTGACCTCAACTGACATTGAACCTCAAGTTTAAGGTTTGTGGGGCAGGAAGCCAACTGGCTCATTGAGGACCCTATACCAGAATGGACGTGGATGAACACCAGCGAGATTCCCCTTCTCTTTCTGAGTAGTGCTCAGAGGACAACGAGGCAGGCGTGAACTAATTGCTCCCAATCCTGCTTCTGGGACTGCCACTTAATGTCCCCATTCGATGGACATGAGTGTATCCCCAGTCTTTAGCCACTTTCCTGAGGGCTTGGAGGGGTGGAGGTTCTTTGCTCTGTACCACTGCTCAACAGCTGAACTGAGCAAAACTCACAACTTCCTGAACCAGACAACTTCCTGAGACGGACAATCAGATACCCAATTAAAATTCATCAGTTTTGACCCCCTCAACATCACTGTGAACAGCTATGCTGAACAAGTAAATTTTAGTCCCCATAAAATTTCCAAGTAGTTCCACCAGAATTTGATCCAGGGACCTCTAGTGTGCAAGGCAGTACATTCAACCACCAAGCGAACTCCATCTACTCAACATGGGCCATACACATGCAGAGTAGGTGATCCCTTGCAGATTCCCTTCCTGAGAGAGAGTGTGTACGAGCAATTTTCAAGGTTTTCGCTATTTGCCCACTGATGACTAAAAATGACCTTTGATCTCCACAAAAACTATGCTAGGTATGAGATTCATTTAGGTTTCCCACCTTGAGATATCATATCATGCTTATAATTTTTTGATTTTCTGTCTTCAGTAAGAAATAAAAGACCAAACAAAATTTCAATACATATGTAACAGTTCGCATCCTCATATCTAGAGATGGTTTCATTTTTCCCAAGCTCCTATTCTTATCATTCAAGAGTGCTTAACATTTATGTCTGACCAATCATCTAGTAGATAATCCGGCACATTTAATTGCCGCATAAAGGGTAAATAAATTAAATAATCGGCATTGGTAAAATTCATGTATTGCGTGAGCATGTACTCATGAAGTGGGTGCTTTGACACTGATATTGTACAACAGGTGTTGATTCAAAATTTCAAATACTTGGAAGGGACATAAAAGAATATCAATTTTGCCTGAAGTTAATGAAATGAATTCCTGAAGTAAATACCAGAAGTTAAGTGATATCTGAAGTTACTGTAACATGTGGAGTGGATACAGTACATGAAGTTTGTCTCAGAAGGTACTCTACATGACAGGAGGGTGACAGTCACACTTTAAACATTTTTTAGTTTTCAATGTATTAACTCTAGTAGAGTACTGAACAACTTTGATTAGAAGCAGATGATGACATGAACATCAACTGGTTCTGATCTTGTTATTTTCTGTATCCTGGCTTGTACCTGCACTGCATGGGTGTTTATGATCCATTGATTTTTATGGACTGGCAGTAAAACTATTTCTATTTCACAAGAATGTATGTTGACATAAATTGAAGAGCTCCCTCACAAATATGCAGACTTGCAACCAGCTTAAAAGAAAATTAAACATGTATGGTTTACTGCGACACATCTTTCAAAAACAAATTATGCCAGAGTAATGTTCAGTTTTAGTGCATACTGAAGGGTTGAACCTCATGTGTATTACTAGTCCTCAGTAAAAAGGTGTGTATAGTCGTTGGGCCTTGAGCTCACTACATACCGTCCTTACTACAAACTATGGAAATAGTGGGGTGATCGGCCATCTGTATGATAGTCAAAATTGATTTTCTTCTCATGTTGGAAAATTTACACCTTAAATCTTTCTTTCTACAATGACTTTTCTTCTCAAACTCTGGAAACCTTGTTTTGAATCACTACACATCTCAAAAGTCAAAATACGAAGCAAGTACCGATATCGCTCTTCATACATGGCATGTACATGGATGATTTATACATATACTGTATGAGTACCCTACTGTTTCTGGTGGGCGTTATTGGAACGGATTCCATCATTTTCCATGCCGACATGATTTTCATCCGCCCTATTAACACAGATTCTGTGCCTACAAGATTTTCAATCATCCTATTAATGCAGATTCCGCACCCACAAGATATTGAACCATTCTATTTAAACGGATTCCATGCCAACAAGGTTTTCATTTATCTTATGGACACAGATTTCTTGCACTCCAAGATTTTCTCTTGGTTAATGAGTTCATAATAGTATAGACAGAGAGACAAGTTTCGAGACACCACTTCCCTACTGCACATGAAGAATTTTCAGGTGGTTTGAAGGTGCAATCACTGCTTTGTATTTTTGGGGGGCTGTGTCAGAGTAGGGTGTTTAATTTCCTTTTCTTACTGGCGACCTTTTTAAAATATATTTGTTTGGGAAATTAAGAGCAGTACTGTAGACCTATGGCACTCATGAATGTTAAAATATGAGAAATTGGCTGGGGGAAGGGGAGTCATTTGATCGGATATCCCAGCTTTTGAAGTTGGCAGGCTACATGTTTTTAGTTTAGTAACATGCAAAGTGGCATATCTGGGTGGTGTGGATAAATTTCACCACCTTATTTCAACTAAAAATCTGCTTTACTATGAGTATGCCTATGTAAAAACTGTCCAGTGCTCTCTTGTGGGCTACATTAACATGTACAATGTTTTGTTAGCAACTATTTTATTGTTCTCGAATCTCTTCTCTTGAGTCTTGTATGTATCTAATATTTTTCTGCAGGAAATTTGGTAAAAAATTCTCCAAATTGGGCCAAGAACCTACAAACTTGTTGATCTCCATCTTCAGCAAATAGCACTAGCTGTTCAACGGTCACACTACTGACACGCAAAGTTTCACACTCGTACTACGTTCGTTCATTCGTTCGGGTCTGTTCATTGTTCATGATGCACAATCTTTCAACTGTTTGATTGGTCAATTATATCTCTACCCCCAAGATTTTCTGGTGTCTTATATCAATCTGAAGCTATCACAGGATTCATCCTCGAATTCAAAATTTATCCTCGCATTCATCATCAGATTCAAAATTCATCCTCGGATTCAAATTTCATCTTCGTATTCATCCTCGCATTCAAAATTCATCCTCGTATTCATCCTCGGATTCAAAATTCATCCTCGTAGGCCTATTTATCCTCGGATTCATCCTCGGATTGATCCTCGGATTCAAATTTCATCCTCGGATTCAAAATTTATCCTCATATTCATCCTCGGATTCAAAAATCATCCTCGTATTCATACTCTTATTAATCCTCGGGTTTTGAATCCGAGGATGAATCCGAGGATAAATTTTGAATCCGAGGATGAATTTTGAATCCGAGGATGAATACGAGGATAAATTTTGAATCCGAGGATGAATCCGAGGACGAATTTTGAATCCAAGGATGAATACGAGGATGAATGTGAGGATGAATACGAGGATAAATTTTGAATCCGAGGATGAATGTGAGGATGAATACGAGGATAAATTTTGAATCCCAGGACGAATTTTGAATCCGAGGATGAATCAGAGGATGAATATGAGGATGAGTACTGTGATAGCTTCAGATTGGTTGTCTTATTGACACAGTGTCTGTGCCAATTACAACTTTGTTTTTGGTGGTGGAAAATTGTCCTTTATGCACTTATCAACTGAATGATGCACCCCACCACCCCCGGGCATGGTCATCATTGTCCATAACTTCATTGACAAAACGTGTACATTGACGTACCCCTCAGTCAAGTCTCCGACGGGCAACTTGTGAAAAGCGACACACTCTTCAGTCACCAAATTGATGAAGAATTTGTTATTTTGACGGACATGTCAATCACCAAACTGACTGACAAAATTGTGATTGTACATGTGGAGCAATGAAGAAGGTAGGCAAAATAAGTAACAGATGACCCACAATGTCTCACCCCTTCATCAGTAAAATGACTGACATCTGAGGTAACATGTCTCACCTTTTTGTCAGTCTGGTGACTGACAATATTGGCACAATGACTGAGTTACATTATCATTGGCCAATGATCCACACTTGACTGATCATGTCTGGGGGTCATTCAATTGACAAGTGCATTTCACAAGCACACATGCACACTGGAAACACAAACGACACACATACATTCACAAACACACCTGAAGGAATGCATTGTGCATAGATTCATTTGGCTCAAGGCAAGGCATGAAAAAGTGTTAGGACTAGTGCATTTACCCTTCAGCTGTCCGGCCTGCGGAGTCGGTCACGTAAAAAAAATTGCGCTACGTGTAGTGTCCCAAACGTATGATCGTGTAAGTGGCACTTATATATAAATTATACAAACCAGTCTTTATTATTATTGCACGATGAAGTAAAACCTACTAAAAGCTGCACCCTAAGATTCTGCCAAGTACAAAAGCATACTTTCATAAAAATTTCTTTACTGTTTTTATACCTTTGCTACTCTTAACAAGTTGACAGTAGTTTTTTTTCCGGAGATAGTGTCCCCGCTTGATCAATCGAACATAAAATTCCCCTTGTCAGTATTAGAGGTCGAACTAAACTAAGTTTGATTACGTTGCTGCTATCAATCTCTTCAATAGCTACATACAGATTCACCTATACCAACTTTGTAGGTATCCTACTCTAGAATAAGAAATTTTCGTCCCGGATTGAAGTAAAAATTGTTCATCAATTGCCATGTATACAATTTTTCATGTAGGCTCTTCTGTTAATTTTACGCAAGGCAAGATACTAATGACTCCTTCGTCCACTATTTTGATATGTAAATATTTGATAGGCGTAGGAAGCTGTACGACACTGAGGGGGATGGGGGGGGGGGGCTGAACCTTGTTTCAGATCGCCGTCCTGGGGAGGTCTAAGGAGAGGGGTGTCCACCTTTCCTTTCGATTTTTTTTTATATTTAAGGGTCCTTAGATGCAATGTGGTGCATCACTTTAGACAAATTTTAAGTTAAATTACCGGGTACTGCAAATTATACTGTAAGTTTTACATTTCTTAAAGAAGAGGTAATAAGGGGTTTTCGTCCTTGGAAAGTGGGGACTGAAGCATACTTCCGCCCCCACAAATTTTGCCTGGGGCAGGCGCCCCAGCCCCTGCTTCCTACGCCCTTGAAATATTTGCAATTGGAAGGAAGTTGTGGGAGAAATAATTGTAACAATGTAGGTGATCGGAATCCCTCCCGGGAAAAGTTGTGGGGAATCGAAGTCCTTATATGAAATCTCTTACATTTTATGAGCATAGAAATCATAACTTAGACAATGAAATTTCCAGTACTTCAGTTTTTTCTCAAGTTGGTCAACTTCCATTTACGATTTGAAAATCCCAGGGGGAAGTAAACCCCTTCTCCCACATTGCAGTCGACCCTGAAATTTGGAGAAAATTTCACACTGAAAATTAATAATTTGGAACTTTATATGTAACATGAAGTTAAAAATAGTAAAATGTCTTAAAATATACGATTTTTTGTAAGCAGCGTATAGGAAGCACCTGTTGTGGGTGTTAGCTTATTTACACTTCCTGCCAAGTCCCGCAAAAGTCCCGTGCAACCATGATCATTCACCGTTCTAGTGTTCTGCCCACACGGCCAAAAGTCCTGTGCCTAGTAATAACTTCACCAACCCCTATTTCGAGTCAGGCTTATCTAACTGTGAACCAGGGCCGATTTAGCTTGTGGGGACCCGGGGCTAGAATAGTTTGGGGCCAGTCTCGCGATTAGGCCTACTATATCTAATCGGAGTGTATCGTGCAAGAAACTTTTGGCAGATAAATGCTTCCCAGATCGCCGGAAATGGCACTTCCCAGGCCTTTCTAGTTACATCTAAACATTTTCAATCTTGAAATCTCAAATTCTGGAAATTTACAGTTTTCACAATTACTATGTATTTTTTTTTTTAGTTAGTACGTTGGTCTTTCTAATACTCCTCCAGGATCAATGTTCTGTTTTCCGTATGAGTGTTCCCTCAAACTTTCCCCTTTTCAAGTGTCTAACGGGGGAAGTGCATTAACTTCTGTTTTACTGAACGTTGAACCCATCATGGAAAAGGTTTTATTCTCAGTGGCTTTGTTTTTAGCAAACTATGTCATCAACGTCGACGGTTTTGAGAACGTCGGGTTCCGTAGTTGGACGCCGTAATTGATGCCCTAGATTATAGTTACATGATTGACTGATTTTTTTTTCTTCAAATGGTGACTATATGTTTTGTGCAAAACTGACAGAATTCACACTTGTAAACACACTGAATTCATGGGGTTTGTGTTGTCACGTGTGTGACAAGTTACGCAAATGCCGTAGAATAAAGACCCGCGGTGAGCCCGCGGTAAATCCGCCGTACATGTTGTGGAATCCTACCCTTACTTTGGCATCCATCTCCAAGATAATATGAGATGAGATACAAAAGTTGCTCACCTAGTATCTAAAGGAAGTAGAGGTCTTGGCAGCGGCGTAGCAAGGCCCTCGGGGGCTGATGGACAAAAGATAGTGCTGGGCCCCCAAACAAATGGTATCATAAACCCACTTTCCAAAGACCCCTCCAATCTCCATGGCGAGGTATGGTGGTAAGAGTGAGACCTTGAAAGAACCAGATCCGGGTTCAATCCCGTATCCCATTCTTGCCTGGTTCTTCAAAAGCAGTTTTGCAGTTGTTTATAGCATTGCGGTTCCTTTTGGCTCGAGTCTGTACTGGGTGGTAGGCAGAGTTACAATATTTTGACGGAATTTTTGGTTGGGGCCCTCCTGAACCCTCGGTACCCCTGGACATTGTCCTCTTAGTCCACCCGCTTGTGGGTCTTGTCCTTATAAAGAGGAGCCAAGTTTCCAACTGTATAACAGTATAACTATTATCATGCATAATTGTTCAAAATGGCACAGAAAATTTTGAAATTAAAGACAGTTAGATGTAGATTTCTTGTTTAAAGAATTCACGGTAAGTATAGCAGACTCAAAAAGGATTTCAAGGCAGTGTTAATTATTTTGAAGTGTCCATATGTGACTGACTAGCCATTGACCGAAAGATCATGTAGGTGTCCATATGAAGAAGACAAACGTAATAAAATTAAAAAAGATTACGTATTCTATTCATCGATCGGAATCCAGAACTCCTTACACAATGATGCACACCCATCCCCGTTTCGCCATTTCTCCTTTTCAAATGACCCCAATGTTTCTGGGACCCGATTGAGAAGCACTGGCTGATCTAAAAGAAGCGCCACCATAGCTTGGAAAATTTCGAGTGAAAAGTAGCTTCGACGACGTCGGAAATATGAACCTTCCCCTTTACTTGTGCAGATACTGACCGCCTTTTGAGTAGGCTATTTTTGTGGTATTCTTTTGAAACATTTTGTTCCCCAGGGAAGCTAAGTCCCCTGAAGGGACACAAAACTTTACTGAATTATACTGAACGGAACTGAAATGAGCTTGACGTCATCAACGTTTTGACCTTCAGACCTATCATGGGTCTGTCACACGTGGATTCATTCATAGCTGGCTAAAATGAACAGATACAAAATATGATCGTAGCCAAAAGGCCGAGGCCTCTTAATTGTGGGTCCGTTAGAAGGCCTTTTGAGCCTTTTAGGAGAGGAAAGTATCCCTCATACATGATGACTGGATTATTCGAGCCATTGCCATACATTCTTAAGGTCTTTATAATAGTGGTGTATGCAAGATTCCGGAGGTGTGTTACAACCTGTGATTGCCCCAAGTGATATGCAGGAGAGGCACAAATACACCAATCTAGATGCAGTGTCTAAAACGTTCCTAAAATGCCTTAGAAGCCTATTTTTCGGTGCGCTTCGCCCGCATCCTATATATGCGTTAATTTGTGTACTTTGTAATTCAAGAAGCACGCAACGTGCTTTGCATTGTTGCAAAACTAGTCCGTGTAACCTACGCGATTGTCCATCTTACTCCAACCCCTCAGAGGCTGCGGCATCATAAAGAAAAATAATGGCTATTACTCCTTGCTATTATGAAACAAAAAGGCTTATTGCAATTTTTTGGGTGTTTAGTGTATTTTCAGTGCAATTTGCAGATTGATAGGCCTAATTGCTATGTAACATTAAAGTAAACATTACTAAACCGTTGGCAGTGTTATTTTTCGGCGCGCTCCGCACACATTCATCTTGTAAGCTTGTTTTACTATTATAACTTCCCTTAGAACAAAGTGCGTGTTATTATTGCAAAAGTCCGTAGAAACTCTATGACACTTTCACCCACCCCTCATCAATCCGCTGCATCTTGAAGAAATCGACCTGTGGTTAGTCTAAATTGCGCTATGATGAAAAGATATAGACAGTCTGTGATTTTATGGTCTGTTTAGACCTTAAAGTTTGTTTATCAATACCATTTGTAGACAGTAAAATGATTTATTCTATAGTGCCCACAATTGTGTAAAAGCTTTAGAACTTCCAGGGACTTAGCCGCATGAGTCCCCACAGAGGTACAACACTTACATGGTGAGGTGAGAGGCAATGTGCTACTGTACTTGGGATCCGGTGGCAACTAGCCCCCGAGTACTAACAAAACTTGAGTCTTCCTTATTACATTTCATTTATGTTTTACACAAGTAATTACAGTTAATATCATAACTTTTTATAATTTTGTTAATCTAATGAATACACCCCTCTGAACAAGGCACCGTATGTGAAGGTATGTTACATCGTTTGGTAAGGATCTAGCATCTGTAAGTCAATGCCTAGTGTAACTCACACCTTTTGTTAATGCTCATTTCAGGTGGGGAAGGGGAGAAAGGGATAAGTTGGGGGTACGAGTGTTCATTTGTTTTAGTGGTTAGGTTTCATCGAGGGCTGGTCTAACGTCTCTTCTCTGTTTGTCTATATAGTGCAGTGTTTTTTGCTGTCCGTATGCCGTACCCTCTGGAGTGTATCTTTTCAAGCCCAGCAGGGTTTTCTGTGTACTTCCATTCACCCCGTCCTAAAGTATTGTATGTTGTATGTATACGTAAAGTGATAAAACAAATAAAGGAAACGAAGCGAACAAAATTGCACACCAAAGTGAGGACCGTGACAGTGGTACGAGCACAAAGCCATGAGTACATAAGCACAGAAGAATGTACGCTAGTAAGGCTATTACCATGTGCAATTACAAACTCAAAGTAATAAAGTCTACTGGTAACAATAACACAACAGACAAAAATCATTGACATAATATATCTGTATCTGTCTTTTTCTTAATTTGCATTTGGAGGACAATCAACACGCATTTGCCTATTGGAGGGTTTAGTTTGATATTGTAGCACAAAAACTTTGGAAAAATTAATGCAAGAATTCGAACTGACAACTTTCCTTTGAAAATGGGGAATGTACTTCATGTTCAATTAATGTAGCACCTGCCAATAAGTGGTACTTGCAGTATGGCCATAGGTAAGTTATAATAAACTTAATTTGTGTGATAATCAGAAATATGCCACAACACTTGTTACAATATCCACCTTCATCTGGATAATCGTCATGTTATTCAGTGATGCCCCTATACCAGTGTTATGTCTCAGCATGGTTTCCTGCCTAATAGGTCATGCATTACTAATTTATTGAGCTTTCTTGAGGATGTTTCTCTGGCTCTTGATTCTGGTCATAGTATTGA
>WURT03674159.1:0-11381 GCA_009936505.3 Holothuria glaberrima | reverse complement strand
AACAGCTACAAAACGTCCCCAAAATGAAGAAAATTTTACATTCATTCCGAACGATGCCGCTAATTTCTCATTGACAAGACTTTAAAAACAAACACACTTTTTAAAATTACATTTCCCACTTTTCCGGATCCTTCCTGATAACGAAACTTAGATTAGCATAAGGTTTTTGAGCTTTGGAATGTAGGAATCGATGATAACTTCAACTTCAAGGAGCAATAAGCTGCTTTCATTTCATTCGTATTAGGTCCATGGGCTATGAAGGCCTTTGCTGCGGTGACCGTTCTTCAAATGTCCCTTCTGGAGCTTCTTGCAATTGTGTCAATGTACCATATGAACATGAACGACAAATTAAGGAAATTGCCTGGAATGAACGTTATTCAATACGGTATTTTGTTTTGCGTATGGGCGGCGATCCTGGGGGGCACTCCCCTCCCCCAGTACTTGAGAAGTTGCCCATTGACTTTGATTGTTAACACAGTAAATTATTTTAAAATGGTTTCATGTCCCCCCCTCCCCCATATTGAGACCAAATCGCCGCTTATTGTCTTGAGAATCTTTGGTCTGAACTTTTATTAAAGTACTTTCTTGCTCATTTTAGGCAATGTTACGAATCTCGCTTGACCATGTGACCCTATTAACCTTTGGCCAAACACTCTTTCTAAAAGTCTGAAATTCAAGTTATAGTTATTAAAAAAGTATAGGCAAATGCTTGCTCGCATGCTAAGGTATATTCATACAAGGCCTTGGTGAAAGTAAAAACAAAATGCAGGTTTTGACTTCTGACCTTGGATATAAGCATGCACACTCTACAAGGAATACACAACTAACGCTTATCTACCTACAAAGCTCCAAATTAAGTTCAAGCCTTTGGGCAATAGATCCAGGATCAGATGTAAGTACAATGGACCCAAAACACGCAAACGCAGTCTCCTTACATACCCATTTTACGTTATCTTCACGCTGATTTTACCCGGAGGTTGGGGGGTTAAAGGAACCCGTGAAGAGCTATTGTGTTTTGCTGGTTACACCTGTCTACCTATGCAAGTGTTGTGGTGCTAACTAGTGGTAACACAGTCTGACTTCGATTTATTGGTCACTATGACTACGTGTACATCTGCTAAAATGGCCGCTTTGATGCGTTGCTATTATAAGCGTGACTTTGGTAAAATGGGTCTATAAGGCCAAAATCAGAAAACAAAATACCATCACTACTTTAGATGCTAATTTGGTAGTTTCTCAATGACAGGCAAATTTCAACTTTTCATATAGTTCATGGTTACCTTTGCTTTGGTTACTAGCATAGACAAAAAACTGGGTTTTCAAAATATGTCAGTTCATGTGCAAATAAAATAAGTTAAATGTAGCTATACGGCTGTATTGTGATAATGTGGTAGGCGGTAATGGGCATCCTCCACTGAGGACGACTTTCGTAGAGCCTGAAATTTTGAACCATACACTTCTTCAAATTTAACCAGCAATATTATCTTTTTCTATTGTCTGTCTCAAATTTCTTTTTCTTTTCTTTCGCAAAGCACAATGCAGTCGGATTCGTTCCTTATACCTCTTATGTCAATATGAAGAGTTCAGCTGAAGCTGCTGGTACCCAGCTTTCAGCGCACGAACCTCTTAATTTCAGTATGCATACTCGTCATAATGACTCTAGACTTCACAAAAAGCAAATTCTTCTTCCATTGTTGATATCAACTAATACTTGGAACTTACGTATTGGCATACGTTAGAATATTAATGGGCACAAGCTCGACGTCAATATATTCATCCGGAACAATTCAGATCTAGTCCTTCCGGTATTATGAACTTTTTAGTTAGAACCAAGGTTTACAGTGCACGCATTCGTCGACAAAATAAAGGATTGCTCTGTATACGCCGCTGAAATGGCCGATTTTACTGCTTTTATTGTTTGTGTCGGTATGATTACAGCTTGTGAAAATTGTTTGAAAAAGGTTTCGGAATTCAGAACAGACAGCCCATTAGAATCTTGGCTACTTACGGCATTAAATTGAATCAAAATGCATCGTTTTTATCAAAAGACTAGTAAAACTGGTTTTAACCAAAGTTGAGATCAAAGTGTAGAAAATGGATCTTTCCACCACTACGCAAGCATATCCAAAGGAATTCAGTGTTGACTCCTCTGGTAACATTTCCCGTTGGTGTATTAGCATTGTATTCATCATCGGTGTTGCAGGAAATATAAGCATCATCTTTCTATTTGCCACAGTTAAAAAACTACGAAACACGTCTAACGTCTTCATAGCTATAATTTGCTGTGCGAATGTTATGACTTTGCTGTTGATCGCACCCTTCGAAGTTGGATTATTCCCGCCCGTTTCTAACATCACATTGCAACGGGTTCTCATCTTCGGAACGTTTTGTTCTTGTGCCCTGTCGATCTTTTCTCTCACTATGTTAAGCTACGACCGTTACAGAGTTATCAGTTCGCCGCTTAAAGCCGCCAGATCCCATCCATCCTCGTCGGCCTACAAGTTAATCGTTGTTTTCGTTGCTGTTTTTCTGGCCAGTTTTCCTAACTATTTTTACCTTCTACCGGATGATGATAATGACGACAGTTTAAAGACGCAACATTTTCTATATATCAACACGTTTTCAACACTCACATTGTACGTTATTCCGCTCTTGATAATTGGAGTACTATGTATCAAAATGGTTTTACGTCTTCATCATAAAGTGAGACACGATAGTATTCGCCATGTTAATGTTTTGCGCCAACATAAGGGGCGCGTCCAAACAGCCCGTGTCCTCATATGTATAGTAATAACTTTTTGTTTATGTTGGCTTCCGTTCTATGTGACGTTGATGACCAGTGCTTTCCAACAGGAAGGCGTGTTCTTTATGTTTTTCAACAAACTGAAAGTTACTACACTCCTTTTAAATACAATATTTGATCCGATGTTCATATATTTACTAGGCTCACGCTTCCGATTCCATTTTTTGCAAAATTTAAAATCAGCTGGACGGTGTAGGATTTGCTTTTCTCCATACGTTTCATGATGCGATCTTTACTTCATAGTAAAACAATTAGGGTTGCTCACATAAACATGAAGGACAGCAGAGGTTTTTCCCAGGAATTATGAAGATACATTTTTATCACATCGATTTTTAAAAGCTTTTATCAGTATAGATGCCTAAAGACGCGGAAAGACAATTTTCGGTAATAAGGAAAGCATTTTGGCAATCGTTTCTTAGTTCCTGCACACTAAACGCCAACAAGTAGTGGAATTCTGTTAACCTGCTGTCCTACTGCCGAAAAATCCTTCGGCACTGCTGAGACAGTCATGTCACTCTCAGTTACCAAAGGCAGTAGTAATTGAACGGGCAATTAATATGCAATCGGGATTCTTTATTTAAAGTCATATGCATTACAGAAAATTTCCAGGAAACTGATAAAAGAACATTGGGACATGGCAAAACGAATAAACAGGATTTGCAATCACATTCTCAATCTTGGAACACGCTAGCATCGAAAAGAAACAAACTCACGTGGTAGTAATTTTCAATGCAGAGAAGCTGGCTATTAAAACCTTTCATTCCCAGAAAAAAAGCACAAAGGTAACTGAACTAGTTGCTTCACTTAACTATGTATTCGGGCATACTGACAACTATAGATACATTTTAATTATTTCCTAACAATCTGTGACAAAAATTTTCTCCTTCATGGCCATGGTGTCTTGTGTTTTGAATTTAATTTCTGCTCTTTCATTTTTTGACCTTCCTCGGATTTTTTTATTTGCGTTATTGAAATCTAACAATATTTCGTGATATTTTTCTCGCTCCTTCTTGAATTCCAGTATTTTGTTATTAGTCTGGGAGATTCTCCCTTTTGGAAGAATCTACTCCCTCCCTCCCCCTCCTCCATAAAAATTAGCCACGAGGGCCGCAATTCTGTCTGTTTTACTCGCAATTTCAAGCGTTCTTTGAGGACATTGCCAGTGACGAATAAGGTTTGGAATCTCCTAGCAGTTAGTTTGGTCTTATTTAATGAAACCAATTGTATATTCGGCATGTCATAGCTACATATAAGCCACGTGCTAATCGGTGATTCAACACGCAATTTCGAGGAAAACGCGAAGTGTTTGAGTGGTTATTGTTCTTGCTAAGCCTTATCTTAGTTACGCTCAGTGGCGTAGCCAGCTTTCCCAATCGGATGGGTGGGGGAGGACAATTTTCTTCCCGCATTTGACATTATGTCCCGGACTTACCGGAACCCCAGTTTTGGGCTCGCAGTGTTGGCGTATTCAGTGGTACCGCCAGGATCTGGTGATTACGGGGAACCACAGGTGTCGTCATAATGCTCTTGAGTCCCTTCAAGTCTGCCTAAATTGGTCTTCTTTTTAAGCACTCTTCAATTTTATGCAACGGTCGGGATCCATCCCTTGTCACTACATAAAGGTGCCGTCCTGGAAAAAGGGTCCCCCTCCCCTTTAAGAATTTGTTTTTGATATTTAAGGTTGCTTAGATGCAAAATGGCGCTATCTTTGGGATATTTTTGGAACTGAAGTGTCGATAAATTAGTGGATTCTAAATTTTGGTTAGGTAGAAGGGGAGAGTATATTGTAGTCTAAGAGAAGGGTATGTTATCAACTAACCTGTTGTTGTTAGCCCCCCCCCTTGGTTACTTGACCGCCTTCTATTTGGGGAAGTTTTTACGAAAATATACGTGCGTAGAGTCCACTAAAACATTCTTGGACTTGAAGA
Source organism: Holothuria glaberrima (assembly GCA_009936505.3). NCBI lineage: Eukaryota > Metazoa > Echinodermata > Holothuroidea > Aspidochirotida > Holothuriidae > Holothuria > Holothuria glaberrima. The sequence continues at coordinate 6,650 of WURT03674159.1, read as the reverse complement.
AATTTTCCTTTGTTTCACTGTGCATTATAAAACAGTATCTAAGGCTGGCAGACACCATACCTATAGGGCCTCCGAGGAGCTCTGGATCATTTATATAAAATAGGGCACTGACATGCAGGACTCGTGGTAGCTGGTGTCGCATTGTAGTTTGCGACACAAAAGCAGCATTCTTGCGATCCAATTTCTTACAATGGATCGCATGTTTGCGATGCAAATATTCGACACCAACATTGAAGGTTTTGCTATTTAATGTGTACAAACCACCGGTGTTTGAAAAACGAGAACTTGACGATTTGTTGAAATGCAAACAAAACATATTTTGAACCATTGATAAACAATTTTAAACACCTTCCTTTTTCATTCTGATCTTTTGTATGCGCTGCTAAATTTTATACCCTAACACACTGTAGCATAGCAAAATTTGGAGTTATACCGAAATTTTCTTGCAGATTTTCGAACGATACTTAGTTTCATTCTGATCATGTACATATTAATTCTTTTGTAATACTTTCACTTTTCTGAGCTAAGTAATTAACATAAACAATTGCACAAGAGAATGAAATGGAAGATGTACAATATGGGCACGAATTTATTGTGACAGAAACTGCTATACAATATTGACAAAATGCCATGCAAAATTGCAATTTGCATAGCGGCGCTCCTATACAATTTCTATTTCTTAGCTTCAGCCCTGCTGACATGATTCTTATTACGTGACATAGTATTACACCTAGCACATTACAACGATCTTACTTTTGCCAATCTTGAACGAAAATCCAGACGAACAGATTCCAGCAATGGGGAATGGGAGAGAGGGAGGGAGTATAGGTGCAGGGAGTTGATATAAGACCTCCCTTATACGTACAGCAATAGGCCCTAGGGGTGAAAGACTTACAAGCGCGTTTCGGGATTAATACTTTTCGTTACAATCAACATCACCATCTGTACCAATAAATAGCTGTGCACAAAGCACTAGGTAAAAAGTTTTGAAAAAAGTGCAACGAAAAATACAAATTTCAACCTTCAACATAATGCTCCAAATTAGATTGAAAGATCCCACATTGATTCGAGGCCCCCACAGAGGTTGGAGATGTACCTCTGGTTTTCGGAAGAGTGTTTGTGATCAGAATAGATCCATGTAAGATTTCTTAATAATGGTCATTAGGTGGAGTGCAAATCTTGGCGAAAGCACGCAAAGCGCGCCGAAATTTTTCATTAAGTAAGATTCCCTTGACACAACCTGCATTCAGGCTCTGCATCAAGACACTTTTAATTCCCCAAAAAATTTAAAAGCCAATTAAAAAGCTGGTATTTTAACTGGAAATTTTTAAACAGCTTCCAACTTTTGCTGCTGTACTTCTCCGAGAGTTGCTATTGGAAAACATTGATAATAAAAGCAATATTGAGGTAGGATTTGGATCGTTTTTATCGTTTATGAACGATTTGAAAAAATTCTCATAGTTTCAGAACCATTTGTGATAGAAAATAGCTGCAGCAGATCTATCACTTGGTCGAAAACACACCTCACCCTTCCCTTACAGAGATCTATAGCTTAAACATGGGATCATTTTAAAATTTTCAGAATTTGTTTAAAAATCGATTGGAGGCGTTCCCCCATAATGGAACATCGTGATCATTGCACCAGAGCCTCTCCTTAACTGTGTGACGCAGGTGTTGTTATTATTACTTATTAGCCTCTCAAATGATCAAATCGGAAGGTATCAACCTAGATCGCACAGTTTTTGAAAGTTTAGAATGTCTTCTTTCTATTCATGGTACTTTTATCTTGAAATAATTGTGTGAAGGTTACGCCAATTTTCAATTAAAGATACAATTTTTGACAATTTTCAATGGAGAATCTCCAAAAGAGTACGCTTTTGAACGGTTTCTCTGCACTTACATTCACCTAACTTTTGTAGCTTGGTCCTAAAAAATCTAGCTCGAACGTGTGCTGAAAGTATGAACATTCAGCTCTGTAGTCCTCAACTTTCATCCATTACGACCAATGGGAACAGTACGCCCTTTTCAAAAGTAAAACAAAATCTTGATTTGAAGAGCGAGCGCTTGGGTTTTCCTTTGTCCGAATTGGTCAACGGTCCTGTGACGTCAAGGGCAGACATTCAAACAGACGCCAGTTCGCTTGCACAGACTTAGAGGAATGCTATACAATTTTATTGCCCTTATCCTATTTTAGCCTTTATTTTTCTTCAAAAAACATACATCACCAGATTGAGCAATCTATTTGTAATCGAATCGTACATATCTTGTGCCGAAAAATTGGATGAACAGTGGAAAATTAGGAGAAATTTAGGACGTCTCAAACTGCACTGAAAGGCAGTTAAAACGTGGGTATTTTGCACATACCATTACAGATCTATAGGGATTTAAAAATATTTGTGCAAAACATCTTGCCTTAAGGGCCTGCGCAATTCATGAAGAGGTCTAAGCATAAAAAGCAAGAGAATAGCAATACTCTTAGCAAATAAAGCATTTCCAATGCACGAAAGATCACAAATCGTATCCAAGTGTCGCCATGGTAATTGACGGTATATTTACCAGCCAACCGGAGGGATCCTTTTTGAGTAATACACTGAATTAAGCTGAGAATTACTCAGTCCCGGTTAGTTGTCTGATGATCGTGAAATGCGTGAACCTCAGAGTAGTAAAAACTCAACTTAAATGTATATATATATATGAATATATTTATAAAATATTATATTTTATAATAATAGTATGTAAATTATACCTAAAGATAATCGCATACTAATTATATTTTTATCAATAGTTTTGAGATTGGTTTCAAAATTGAGTACTTTTACCCGTACTGTTCTTTGGACTTGTAGTTGTGTGTATTTATATATGTTTAATTATATGTTTTAATATTTATTTATCCCTATAGCTATTCTTCCTCATTTATTTGTCACCTACTGCATTATATATCAATCAGTACTATCACAATATTTGATAAATGATCTGTACACCTAAATATGACACATTCTCCTTAAGCAATAAGTTATTTCAAGCTATTAGATTAAAAAAAATTTTTAACACATTCTTAACGATGTTAATCAGACTCAATAAAGTAAGCCAGGGCAACCAATAAAGCTGTTAAATGCCCACTTACTTTAAGGGTTTCCTTAAATATAAAGGTAAATAATGTCAAGAAATTCCTTACACAATTTGCCACACCACTAGTCTAAGGGAGTCCTTTCATTTGCGTTCAAATATATAGCATTTCATAAAATTATCAGAGTTACTTCTTATGTCGAAATTCATCCCAGCTTTTAGAAGAATGTTATGCACATATTTCCTAAATAAGTGAAGTGAAATAAAAGTTATAAAACAGATGTATAACAGTTTTGATATAATTTCATCAGAATGTTCAGTCAGCTAAGTTCATTTCATTGATGATATAAATATATGTATATATATATATACGCCTCTGCTGGAACAATAAGTAACACATCACCAGTACAATGGAAAGGAATGAAACATTACAATGGCCATGATTCTTTTAACGTCAAGTATACGAGACCATTTTGTATAAGACTTAAAACAAGAATCCTACTAGCTGAAAAAATTTTTCTAAATAGCATTTCAATATAATAAGTCACGGTTAAGAACTATATCCATAAATCTGTTTATAGCATTACTTAGGCAACAATTGAAGTTACTAAAACACCCGTCCACTGTGTCGTGATTGCTGCAAAGAACCCATTCCTACGAGAAAATTCTTGTCCAGATTAACTATCTAACCTTGGAACTGTAACCAGGACGTTGCAACTCCCTGCTGTAACTCCAAGCCCAAACCAGTACAAAATCAGTAAAATTCTTAAGAAATCTATTTGATTTATAAATTCAGAAAAATCCTTTCGTTTGCCTCATGGACAGAACGTGATATCATCTGCATATTGAGTCGTCTTATTACTCACTATCTCCAATTTTAATACAACAGATGGAACTTTGTTTTGGCATCAGAGGTTACACTGAATAAAAAGCAGGGAGGAGAACGCCCTCTTTCGACATCTTTTCTAATCTGGAAAACTTTGTGATAGAAAACCATAGACAATTACCGACGGTTATGCATTTTGTAACATATAATTATCGAACCATTGCAAAATCGAGGGATCAAAATTGAAAAGAACCAACACCTTCCAGATTGAGGACAAAAACAGTCAAACAACTTTTCAAAACCTATAGCAATCTTCCTGGATTGATCTTTTCAGGAAATACATAGTTCGAATACAGTCACCTGCGTATCGTCCTTCTAAAAAGCCATTCTGCTCAAGCGAAATGATGTGAGATGTAACCGTTTTAGTACGATTTCCAATGCTAAAGTATCAAATTGAAGAAGTAACATTTGGACGGGAAAAGGCCCTCTCCAGTTAGGAAAAGATAATTCCTAGGTTTATTGCCTTTATAAATAAGAGAAATATTGATAAGTTTCTGTGGAACAGATATCTCAACCATCTCGTAGCCATCATTAAGAGAAACAAGAACCCACCATAATTGATACTATAACTCTAATAAAATCAATTGGAAAGCCGTCATATGTTTGCGATTTGCTAATTATTTTACTGTTTAAAACTTCTCCATAGTTTTAAAGGACGTTCTAGCCTCAAAGCCTCAAACTTCGATAGCGTTCTTTTAAGATGTAAAAGATTTTTTCCAATAAAATGTGACGTACATGTCGTGTAATCTGTATGAATTATTGTTAAAATTATTCATCTCATATTCAATGCCAATTTGATCATACTGTCATCGTTCCTTTTAATAATTACATGGCTACGCAACTTATTTACACTTTCACTTTTTTCAGGTTGAGAAAAAAATCTTGGAGGGCTTTCCCCTTCCCTTATCTACTTAGCAAACGAACGCCTTCAAATAAAATTCAAATTTGGCAAACCTGTCACTTTGTCAGATCTCTCTTATTGGGTGAGAACAAGACACCACAGGTCAGTCTTTAAAAGCAAGAAGTTGATCAACATGTGACAAATCATTTCAATGAACCGCATTATTTGATAAACAATGTTCGTGTCATTGCTATAGACCAACACTAGGCATGACCAGAAATATCTGAGAAGGCGAAGAAAATTTTTTGGAACTTTACTTGGGAATGATTTATCACTCTACTGAAGAAATTTCACTCCAAGGCTAAATAATCTGATCAGACCTTCACGGTCAAGCCAAGTTTAATGCACTTATTCGAACGACTTCGCTCACCATTTCCAAAATGGTAGTTCTAATTGACTTATCACAGAGACCGTTGTCCTCACAAATTAAAACTTTGAAGTTTCCTAGACTTCGTGTGCCTCTCGTGATTGAGTACTGAAGAAGAACTATTTTGCTCGGCAGCTTTACGGAAACTTTTTATGGCTGTTTTGTTTATCAAAATTCAACGCGTATCTCTATTGAGATGAAGTCTTTAATTCATGTAGCATTGTTATTAAGTATGTCGTACAATATATATATATATATTTATAAATATATATATATTTATAAATATATATATATATTTATAAATATGTATATATATATGTAACGCAAGAAACAAACAAACACAAGACACACGGCATATTGTAAAACGATCCAAAGTAAATTTCACTTTCAGAGATGACAAGGATTGTGTTAATCTCCAAAGCAATAAAGACTGTCAAATCTTTCAAGATCAAAGAAAATAAAGTCAAAATACACGACGTTTGGAAGGATACGCCTTCCTTGTTCAGGTACTAGAGTTAAACAAAAATGGCAGCAGAAAAAACATAAAACAGATCACAAAAACTATGTCAGGTACACCCTACTCAGTCTTACGTCTTTTACAGTCACGCCCAATGGGAGGGGGTGTTTAGCTAAAAAATCCAGTGGAGCTCACTTTCTTCCCACATTTTCTTGTTGTCACATATGCCCCACTGCCTTCTATGTGGATGAAACCCCCCTAAACTTTCTTTTGCGCTTCAAAATCATAAATGCAGCATCAGAAACAACCCATCCCCGGGTTACATAGTTGCAGCCCATTTTAATTAGCCCCACCATAATTTAGCCCACCTTAAATGTGTCATTATTAGGACTGGCCTCTTCGATGGAAACGACAGGAAACTCTCTGAAGTCAAATTTATTTACAAAGATCACATGAGAATTTAGGGAAACGTTGTTGTCCAGGTATTCATTTGCTAGAGTACATGGATCTTCGTGTAACGGTTCAGTGCACTTCTATATATTACGGCATGAAGCCCTATGTACTGCTTTTTAAAAGGCTTTGTACAATTTGTTATTAACTGTAACAACACTGTGTCAGTTGAAGTTGAAGGTCTGAGGCAGAACTAAATATACTTCATGAGTTTAAAACTCTTGTTCTTCTTTCTTGTTTGTTCTTTAGCACAATTTAATTACCTATCTAAGTATATTATACAACCAAAATGTTTATATATATATATATATATATATATTACTTAGCCTCAAGCAGGACTCGAACCTGAAACTGAACCTGAACCTAAACCTGCTAGAGGTCGCGGGTTCGAATCCTGCTTGAGTTAAAGTTTTCCATTCATTTCTAAAATCCTCTTTCAGTATAAAGCAAGTGCCTATGTTTGAGGAAAATGGCCTAAGGTCTTTGAGCGACTATTTAATACAGCGTTGACTGACTCATTCAT